>NPHW01006321.1:0-10715 GCA_002240705.1 Elaphomyces granulatus | reverse complement strand
AAAGTGTGCACCTTTTTGAAAACTGTGGCTGGTCCAGGCTTCACCGCCCCGCGGACTGTCCCAAACGTCCCGACTCCCGAGTCCGGTTGGTCTCGGGGGGGTTAAAGCTCTTCTGGTACGCTGCCATTCCGTTCAGGTTCATACTCAGTTCTGTTCTTGTCGCGGCGGCGACATCTGGCATATACACCCTTGCTTATGTCATATTGAACCATTTTTCTTGGCAGATGCTGCACTCTCTTTGTCCAGCTCGTACATACATAGAAGCTTTGGAGTACATATCTGTACCTAGATAGGTAAAGTAGAGCGGTGGCGCTGGGCAGAACGAACGGAACCAACACCAGCAAAGTGACGACGACCGAAGTTATCTCAAAGGTCGCCACTGCAAAAATTGCTCACAGAGGGATATGATGATTCCAGCTTGCTGGTTTTAAATTCTCACCTTTTCTTCTTGGGGGTCACGTGTTCCTAGGTGGCCTCGACTCTCGAGAAATTTGAGGACCTTTTTAGTCAGCAAAACGAATGTCCTTGGACTGTGCACCCCAACAACACTCCTGCCATGCTTTTTGTCTGAATGTAATTTACAAAAGTTTTTGATCAAGGAGAAGAGAAGGATCCTTATGACAACTTTCCCACAAAAGAGCCTGGGAAGGCAGGGGAATGGCGATAGAACTGTGAACAGTGGGAGGGATTTTTTTGGAATACTCTTACCGAGTTAACCATCAAAAAAAATCCCTCCCACTGTTCACAGTTCTATCGCCATTCCCCTGCCTTCCCAGGCTCTTTTGTGGGAAAGTTGTCATAAGGATCCTTCTCTTCTACCTGGTCAAAAATTTTTTGAGTTACATTGTATCGACTTCCGATATTCTATGATGTATACCTCTAGCCACAGGGTCTGAGTCCAGCTTGCTGGAGTTTTTCTAACCAGCCAGAGCTTAGATCAGGTTCACGATTAAACTAACTGGTTAGCAGCAAGCTGGACTCAGACCATACCTGTGGCTAGAGGGGCTCATCTTAGTGGTGTCGGGCAGAAAGCCCTGTTGTACATACATAGTCTCTATAGCCTGCCATTACTCTAAGGAGGCAGGCTTCGATGCATTTCTATTTATCAGACCTACTACCTTTTGTTACTCTAACTGATCGTTACGTACAAGACCCTTGTGAATATCGTTAGTATGATAGCGCAGCCTCCACGCTCATAAGGCTCCTGTACCGATCATGAATACGATCCTCCAGCGCCCAGACAACCACATTATTGACGTATTCACACGATCCGGAAAGCACAAGAACTTATCATCGAAAGAGCAAGCTTCCTCCGTCGAGAACGCTTCTTGAGCGCCAAGCGAGCATGCCTGCATGGATGGGCCCACTAGGAAGAGCTATATTTGACGGACTATCTGAAGGCCACTCATGCTACATCCCTTCGTCTTTCAAGTTCAAGCAGTCCTTAATATAAAAAAGATAAATGGCTAATTGCCTTATTAGTACCTAAGTACATGAATTATAGCAGCAGATGGCTGCGCCACTGCCCACGGGGCTTGAGACAATTCACTGTGTCACTGTCAATCGGTTCTGGCACACCCGAAAGTGCCATTACACTTGCGTCGGTCGATGAGAGACCAAAGTGTCGACAGACAGACAGACAGAACTGTCGAGAGTGCCGGACGAGGGGATGGAAATGGTTTTTGCCAAGGCGCAAACACTTCGCTGAAGCCGCCTGTTCGAGAAGAATATGTACTAGCTTTTGCAAGAGCCCAACTTAAGTGACAGAGAAGAATGGCAAACAAACAATTGACTTATTGGCTAGGTAGATATTATTAAATTTGAACTTGCGAAAGCCCTTGATAAATATCCTTGATACATAAATCCTTGCAATCAGTCCCTACCTAGGTATATATCTAACATAACGCATCTCAAACGTCTATTATCATGCACCTTTATTCTTTATTAATAAAATAGGCCACCCTCTCGAAAAGCTTCCGACTTCGGCTGTTTCATTAGTACAGTTACACGCCATCATACTTAATTGAAACTCGTAAGCTCATGACTACGAGGTGATACATATATATATGATAGTATCATAGTTATAACGAGACTGATCATCAATGTGGGTAATGAAGTATACGTACGCACTACTGCGCATGCTGAAAAGGGGGAAGCTTGAGGTTCAAAACGTGTGATATCTGTAGAATAATATTATCACAACTAGCGTGTGTGCCGATCTTATACATATATTATGACACGCGTAGGATGAATATTAATGTGGAGCTTTAATTTATCTGGCCAGGGATCATCATCATCATGATATGCACTGTAGAAGAATAGGTACATACTTGAACTTTTACACTTATTAATAAGCTTACGAAACATGCATATATATATATGAGCTTACTTACGTATGATAGAAAGAAGGTATATGTATCATATCATATGCTTTTTGCAAAGGATTCAATTACCTAGGAAACTACCTACTTACAGGGAATAATAACAATTATTAAAATTCCACGTAATGATATGATACTATGCATGATACGGCCCACCCGAGCTTCAATTAGTCATGTATGATATGTATATACATATGTAGTATCATAAAACCGATATGATATAACCTAGGTAACCTAAGTGGATCTTGCTTGTTTAGGTAGTTGGTATGCGCCTACTTTTTATTAATAGATAGATATGTAGTGGACCACGAAATTCGAATCGAGAGCCTAATTATTATGATTCATATCATAGTATGATAGAGCTCCACTGTCTAAGAGAAGGTCGAAGTCGAACCTAGTGATTATTGGCTGCTATATAATCTATTAGCTTACATTTGCGATTATGATACCATTTTTAAAGCAGCTGTCATACTCGTTAGTTTCTTTGGGTGCATATTGTGAAGAATTAGACCAGTCACCATATTGCTACTCAGGTAGGGAAGTAGTTTCTAAATAGAAGCTGTAAAGGCGTGTTGTGTGTTATCATAATAAACAGAATCCCCATCCCCACCTATATATATATCTCATATCCTGTAGTGCATTGAAGAGAATCCTTATATACACATATATATCTCTGGAAGATACGACTGTAAGAAAAGCCGCCCAAATATCCGGTAAAACCTGCTGCCGATATATGTACTATACACATGCAGAGCACTGCATGAGATAATTTTTTGAAAATGAAATTAAGGACAGCACGTAAGAATGGGAATTCCGATAAGGATAAGTAAGAAGAGAAATTAAAACCAATACCCTGAACGCCGCTCTGCCCGTTGCAAATCCCGACCGGAGGCTTCAAACGATTAAAAGCCTGGGCAAAGCCTCCTCTTCCTCCAGGTCGCCGTAGACAAGATTATCCTCACCAGGAGAAGCTCTCCTCGAGAAAGTCTATGTTACTGGTAGCCTGTCGTCGACGGCATACACGTCGTACATCGTCGCTAAGGTCCCCAGTACCGCAAACCAGGACACCCATAGCGCCGACCTGATTCTCAATCTCCATATCAATCAATGTATCCGGATTAGGTCTCCCCGGGAACATTTGCACCGTAGTACTTGGGCTGTGAATCTCCTTCGTATTGCGAGGACGTGTGATAAAGAGCATAATCCGCAGGATTTCCCGGCGACGGTCCATCCCCAGGATTGTCGTCATCCAGGGTCTAATCCACTCCAAATGCTCCGGCGACTGGATGACCCAAACCAGCGTGACTCGCCGAGCAGCCACGGTCCCGGTTGTAAAGCCGGCAACGAGCTGACGCACAAATGGTACGTGGTGAGTGATGCCGACACCACCGGCAAACAAGAGGACAGTACCATAAGAACTTAGGTTGTGAATGCCTCCATATGGCCCTTCAACGAAGGCCCGCAACGATAATTGGCCGCCAGGGCTTTTCTCCACACGTTCATAGAGCTGGTCTGTGAATCCGGTCCGGCGGCGGACGAGAAGCGATACGGTGGTCTTCTGTAGAGCTAGAACATCTTGCTGAGTCATCACAATCCCTTTCTCGTCAATAAGCGTTTGTTCTGTTTCACTCCATGCAACACTGAATGGATGCGACGTCCACCACCCAACCGAGGGTATGTACAAGTACAAGTACTGGCCGGGCCGAAAAGTCCATGGTCGTGCTATCTTCAAGGTGATTCGCATCGCATCGCCAGGTAGAGCTTGAATATTGGCAACGGAATTCTTCTCGCCAAAATTCCGAAACAAGAGAATGACAAGGCGTGTAAAACGCTAGGATATATCTATCAGATTCGTCCTGCCTGAGAAACACTTGGGAAAACTACTTACCTCGAGACCCCATAAGACGAGAGCAATGAGAAGGTATAACTGAGCCTCAAAGCCATCCAAATGAAGCCATAAAAATACCGCCACCACAATGACGAGCGCAATATGACAGTGAAGGAAGGTTTCATAAAATGCATGTCTGAAGGCAGAGAATGAGTGAAGCGTAAGGGCGAGGAAACCACAAACAGCCTAAGAGAAATAAGTTTGAGGGACCATATTTATCGGCACAGTACTTACCACAAGCCCATAGAACAGCATTCCGCCAACATGGAGAGAAGTTGAAAGGGCAGACCAGCCCTCTGACGAAGAAATCAATACGTATACCAACCACAAAATCAACTTAGAGATGACTTACGGGCTTGGACCTTAGGAACCACAAAGGAAATTACATGAGCAATTGACTCGAGGACCACAATGCGTGCCAGGGAGCGATGAAAGAAGTTCCATGTGTCGAACGAGATCCCGAGGAGAGGTATGAGAGGATTATTGCGTCCTGCCAAGATCACCAGAGGTATCATATTGATCGTTGCAATGGTGCCAGTGCGGTTTCTGACAAGTGTAGCAGCCGTCTTCAAAGGTTGGCCAAAGGGAATATTAACCACACAGTAGAAGACGTTCAGAAAGAGTAAAGCCGTGAAAACAAGTGATTGAAACCTGCTGGGGAGGATGCCCATATTGACAGCCCGGGAAAGCTGGAATTCGCGGTTGTGCCTGGTTCTGAATAGAGGGGCATAGATGATATGCTCCTTCAGCCATGCGATTCGGGAATCCCCACGAGTAAAGTATCGCTGCGTCTCATTGTTCAAGCTGACGAGCCGGCGGAGATGGCCCGAGATTCGAATTGAAGAGTTCCAGAGAAACAAAGCAAATACCAAGGCAGCCAGCGCTACGATGTCGAAGTAGGCGTATCGGAAGTCAAGCGAGTCATAGTAATCTGAACTTGTATTATTTCCTGAGCTACTGCTGTTTGCTGTTGGTCCTCCTGTTGAATTGGTTTTGGTTACTGGTTCTGTGCTGTTCTTTGCATGTTGTGCAACAACAAGGCCTGCGAATAATGCTATCCATAGCCACAACTGAAGATTCCCCATGATGCTGAAAACTCGACCGCCTATCACTCTTTTTGCTTGGGTTGGTCCAGCCGAGATGAGACCAGCTCAGTCAAGGCGAACCTGAGAATCACCGAAAACACCGCGCGTAGGTGTGGTACAATTTGTTGGTAGAGATACAGAATAGTATATATGCTCACAGTAGATGGTCAAGAGGAAGCAATTAAAAAAAAAAAAAAAAGTCAACCCCACGACAGAACTAAAACAACCTATACGCGGGAAAACTCGGGGTCCAAAAAGGGTTCGACAGAGCTGCAAAATGAAGATACTGGAGTATTTGAATGAAAGTCGATCTTTTGAGAATCCACATTGGCAATGCACAGAATTCCTAGATGTAGGCCAGCACCGAAAACCAGTTCGGTTGTGTTGGCAAAAAGCGAAAGGGACGGAAAACTGCGCCAAAAAAAAATGGAGAGAGTGATAATTTTTTTTTGTTTGAGAACGAGAGACAAGATGAAATGAAAGAAAGGGATCAAAAGGTGTCACCAGGAGGGACCCATGAAGATTATTGGAATAGACCAGACTCGACTTGTTTCTTGCAAGGAGAGGGAACGAAACGAAGGTTGGGTTAAGGGAGTGAAGTGAAAAGAAACCGGAGAAAGATCAAGGGATGGAAGGTTTGTAGTCGGGATCTCGGTTGGACCAACCAGAAGTAAAGGAGACTAGTTTAATCACAGTATAACATGGAGTTTGCCATGTACCTGCCTGTAGAGTACATGACGTAGGTACATTCTTACCCCATCTTTGACATGCAGCATCAAAGAAAGAGCTCAATAATAATAAACAATGATAACACTCACTGAAGTGCATTGTTCTCCATTCTCTCGAGACAGTGTTGTCATAAATCTGTAACACTACCGGGATGAACCTTGACCAATGACCGTCGCGGAACTACATATGATAGGGTTTGTTCTCCCTGAAGATTACGTGGCAATCAATTGTCCGAACATGTTTTGTTTCCTTTCTGATGGTGATATAAGCCTTTATGAATTTATTATAGAGTCATGATTATAATAGAAAGTAATTATCATCATACTATGATACTACATGTATTGTTTATGTTTATGTTGTTTGCGATTGCAGAGCCATCCTTGGATCTTAGTAAAGTTTAGTTAGTTACCCTTTGATGAGGGCGGGGCAAAAACAAAGCTTAACGGGACGGCCGAGGTCCTTACTCATATCATACTTAAAGAATGGGAGCAGAGCTAGAAGACAACCTCTTGTTTATAGCATGATGGTCGGTCGACTTTATAACTATGATATAGGTTCCTAAAGGTGGTTGTGAGGTCGTCCTGCATTGGATTTGATGGTGACTACTGGTCCCTGACATGATGACGAAGCGGGGCGGTTTTGGTGCTGTCACTCCCAACTCCCCAGCTGGTTGCAGATTACGGATTGCTTGCTGCAGGTCATGTCAACGACTGGACGCCTCAGCGATACGCGGGCGGGTGGCTGATTCACTGAAACCCCCTAAGCGTGATTTAGTTGGCGGGAAGAGCCAACCGATCGGAACCTAATAAGATGGATACCTACCTATAGGCTACATACCGACATACAGGGGGAAACCCTTCCAAATCAAACTTTTTACATATGTAAGGGGAAACGCGACTTAAAAGTCCTTCATCTCCGTGGGATCTGTTGTCGTCCATCCATAAAACGGCGAACAACGCAGGGACAATGTTCTATGATAGAGTGCAAACATATATGATATGTATGGAAAAATCTGTAGAAACATAGTTCTTACCGGTACATTAGGTAGTTATGTATCTACAGATGCCATGCAGAACTGTCCCAATCTTACAAAGTGGAGGCTTCTCCATATCGGGAGTTGAGACTAGATTGGGACAGTCCTGTTTAGGTGAGATCCTTTTTACACTGCGTAAGTGGCCTCGCGGGGGCTGAACCTGCGTAATAAGGAGGTATCATATTATTATTATTTTATTTCTTTAGACTTTCACACTGATATTTGAAAGTTTGAAACAATACTAAGTGTGATGTGATAGGTTTCTTTATTTCCAAAACAATGGCTCTAACCCCTGCCAAGGAACCTAATAATGTAGGCGGTGATCGGGACTCGGGAGAGCTAAAAGACCGGCGGCTACACTAAGAACCATTATAGTATAGACAATAGAACTAGTGGTCACATTAAACCATTACATCATTTGCTAGTGCTAGGTCGACCTCCGGATCCTGATCGACTCAAGCTCCTTTCACGGAGCCTTTATATTGAAGGATGGCGAGCGTAAGACTTTCAAAAATAGCGATGTAAAATGGAAGTGGGAAAATAGTATATCCAAGTTCGAAACAAGTCATCATGGTCTGGAAAGAGACAGACGCCCTATAATCAGTGTTAAGACGTGCTAATATGGAGTTCCAAATATTGCATCACAGACTCTCCCAAGGCCATTATTGTCTCCCTCTGCTGTTATTGTGCAGGCACATATTTCTCGCCTCCTTCCGCCGCTGAGAACAACCCTCATCTCACTCTCGGGCCGCGCGTGAAGAAAGCCTTCCCGTCTGCAGTAGCGGCCAGTTTTTCCACATTCGTGTCAACACTGCAGGCGAATGTCGGACAAGATCCCACGGACAGCTCAAGTCCCCTTAGTGGTACTTCGCGTTCATGTGCTGTTGATCTGACAATCCCTATAATTGTTGTGGGAAAAGGACACCGTTTCCGTGCAATGGATATATCAGCCTGCTACTTCTCAGGGTCAGGTGGGATTTAGTAGGGCCACGACATTTCATAGAAAGTGGTGAGGATCTATAAAGGCAATTGCCCTCACCGCAATGGGGGTATTGGCCCCGTCACACCACATGATGATAATGGACCGGATATGGATCAGCCGGATAAATTTTCAGTTTACCTGTTCACCCACTTCTCACCAATTCTGCGGTTGCAACTCGTTCGAGATCGTACATCAAAAAGCCATCAATAACCTTAAGTCCCGCCCAAAAGGTCCCACGAGAGCCGCGGAACCTACGCAAAGACAGTGGCAGTGATCTCTCCGACGGAAAAGTGCTCGTATCTGTACTTGTACAAGGTGAGGATGTTCGAGTCGAAATGGCGACGAGGATCGACTTCAAAATATCCATTGCATTTAAAATGAAGCCTGGGACTCTGGATGGCATACTAAAGTGACTGAAAGAGGTGGCGAAGGTTGATCAAAGTTCCGTACCGGCGATAGAGTCAGGACCCGATCGAACTCCACCTCGATATCGAGGTGAGTGGTGAACGGCAAGAAACCAGTTTTCCTCGCCTCGTGCTGATTGGTTTGCAGGAATAAGTCTCTATAATAATATTGAAGGTCTCGATAACGGCGTCATTATTGTAGTCCCTATTACCTCTCCGAAAATGACAAGATGGAAGTGAAACCACCTCATTTTCAATATGCTACCGCGAGTCAAAAAGGCCGATGATGGCCTTCAAGACAACCCGTCTCCTCCTTGTGTTCCCACTTGTGATAAGGGCCTTAACGCCGAGGGCTGGCTTTTTCTGTGACTATTTATACCCTTGAACAGAATCTAACGAGTGTGTAGGACATGTCTGGATGCAGGACTTTATGAAAAGAATTCTCGGAAGGATAAAAGCCTAATGTCGAAATCTATGGCTTATCAGTGGAACAGATTCTTCCCTAATAAGTAAATATTTGAGCCTCTAATTGCTTTTGGGTTTACACTCTATGCGACCAAAATCGTTAACCCGGCCGCCCAGCCAACGGGAAGTGCTAGAGTAGCTGAAGCTATGGCTGCATTTCTAAACACGACGACTTTGTACGGGAAGCTGTTGAAGACTGTCCTGTCGTTGGAACTTGGGAATCGAATATGCCGTAGACCGGAGCAATATTTCGAAGTCGAAGCTATCAGAACTAAGATGGAGGCAATGGAGCGACTATTCACGTGATCAATCGCCGAGTTGCAAGAGAGTCTCTGTCTTAAAGGAGATTCAGAGAAGTTTTAAATGTGTCCGCCAACACTTTCTATCCACTTTCAAACGGGATTATCTCTATCTCCCAGCAGGCGATAAAAAGTGGATCAACAGCGGAAGGTCCTCAGCTCACGAGGGAGACTGGGGAGGGGCGGTTTTTACCGCAATCTATGGGTTGGACGACACTCTATTTCAATTTTAAATGCCCGCGCGACGTTAAAGTTGAGTTGCGAGACAACCAAATGCCAGGAACTTGAAGAGACGTGGAACGCTTTTATCATGGCGCCGGAAGAATGACAAGTCCGGTCGTAGAAAACATCCTTCCTGATGTTGCAGGAATGCGAAGCCCTTGCACCAGTAAAGATAATATGATGGCGGTTCATCCGGCTGGATCTCCACGCTTGCCGAGAATTGGCTTGATCGGCTGGTCTGTCATTGGACAGCATGTTTTCTGGACTTGTCGCTTCTTCCACGGTGATGAGATCTGGAAGGCCTATTTTCGTTTCTGGGATTCTTATAATTCTTATAAGAGAGAGAAAAAGTAGACTACATCCTCTATGGCGGGCTAGGTCACATACGGGGTTTGTTGTGGACTTGTGAGTAAACCCAGCTGTCTACAAACTAACAGCGAGCCCTCCTGTGGCCTACAATCCTCCGGCCATATTATGAGCCATGGTCTGATCTTCTTCCTTTTATCGAAAACTCAGGATCGACCTTGAAACTCTCATTCCGGGAGAACTACAATCTCACCCTAACTGAGTCTATACTGGTGGGCGAGGGAGTCTTCTAAGCACAATGATCCCCGGTCTTTTCATAAGGACGACGACGAGAGTGTCAATTTTCCCTCAAGGAAGAGGTTTTTCGTCGCCAAAGGTGATATATAGACAATTGCATGGTAAATAGACACCTCGCTCGTGACGCAAAAGTCTTACGGTTTCACTAGACTATTTTTACGGGAAATCTAGAATAATAAGTATAGGCATTATACCTAGGAATCAGTGAGCACTGGCTAATTAAATAAACTTCAAACTGGCGTGTTTTAAGATACGAGTTGGAACATTTAAAGTCAACTATGATATTTTCGGTACATACCCAATAAGGCCAACAACTAACATAACATGTACTGTAAACAGTAACAAGGCTATGTAGAACAATTATAAATCTGGTTTCCGCTGGGTGTATTATATATGATTCGATGTGCATACGTAATGTATCCATATACTACATATGATAAACTTACATACCTAGTTTCAAATCTTGATTATTAGAAATATTATCTAAAGATATCCGCAGGAAGAAATTCACCGCCCATGATATGGGCGGGTCACAGTCATTTGAGACAGTGGGTCCCCGCAATCCAGGCAACCAATAAAGTCGCGCAGCTTCCGTATGTATGTACCTACTACTACGTATCATTC
>NPHW01006310.1:0-12653 GCA_002240705.1 Elaphomyces granulatus | reverse complement strand
CGTAGTAGTAGGTACATACATACGGAAGCTGCGCGACTTTATTGGTTGCCTGGATTGCGGGGACCCACTGTATCAAATGGTTGGGTGTCTCAAATGACTGTTGGGCGGTGAATTTCTTCCCGCGGATAGTGTGAAGCATCAATTGGACAACGAGGGGTTGGCCGACACGTATTCTGCCAAAAAGACCAGCTTGCTAGTTTTTTGTTCCCGGCACCCGTGCTTAACAATCATTCTTGCGGTATGTAGCCTTAGGCGGTGAAAGTCACGTGTTGCCATTTATTTATTGGCCAATCAGAAGAGCTCCATCTGCCTTCCCGCTGCCGAAGCGCCCCTAGCCGTCACATGACCCTCGGGCGGAGTCGGAACAAAAAAACAGCAAGCTGGTATGTAATAATATCAGATCTGGCGGATTATTTAATAATGAGGGAGCGTTTCAGCGAAATAGCCTGTCGGCTTTAAGAATCAGTAAATTACTTAATGAAGTGATTCGGGTGAAGAGCGATCAATATCGGTGGGAAAGCAATAACTCGATTATGTACTCGCGGAACATCCATAGCCTATAAAAGTATTAATAACAAATGTGGTTCACCAATTGCAACAGGTATGGCTTCTAAGATAGAGTATGAGCAACTCCAAATTCCTAAGATTCATAACGTGTAAGTACTAGCGATCATTTCATTAAAGCAGTTCTTTTTAATAAACAGCCTGCGCGATGGAGACACACATTCGAATTGACATCTGGAGCATCATGTCATGGAATTTTTGCAGTATGTGGTCGATTTTCTAAAGCCTTTAGGCATATTTAACCCAGTCTAAATTGTCTCATCGGCTGATAACCCTTGTATGGATCTCTGGACATAAAACGTATGTTCGATTACTGATCGGATATGAGCCAGCATTTTCCCGCCAATTTGCCTCCAAGTGGCGGATATATTGCGGAAAATAGGCTTTTTAAGAAATGCGGTTTCCCTCGGAATACGATGAGATGAGAACATCATTAATTTGTTACGGCCATACATGTCCATCTTTCGTGACAACTAATAGAGTAATGCTGTTGTAATTGATGTAAATTATTAGCTCGGGAAGCGCTTCTTCGATTGGCAGATTAATGGTTCTGTGAGGGGATATATCTCTGCCAAAGAGCGGTCCATCATGAGTTATCTTGTCTGCAGTGGGAACAAGGAGACACGTTAAGTGGAAAAATCCCATAGTTGTCTCAACATGCTCCCTGGAGCTGTGTCTTCACCCCTATCTTCCTCCAGCAATCGATCTGTAAATATTCGCTTCGGAATCTGGAACTCGATAACGGGGGCTTTTTTGAATGGCCTCTCTTCAACACCGAGTTCCGCAATGAGCATACCCTGATAGGTGTAATCCAAAAAGTCTTCCAAATTGTATGCCTGCTTAGTAAACTGTTCCGAGATGATGCGCGCTATAGCAGCAACATTAGGGTGGTAGTGTGACTGCAGGGCCTCAATTTCCCACAGACTGCTTTCAATCGCATTTGTGAGTGTCGGGTCTTGTTCGTTCGGATCGAACGGGTCATCCATTCCTTCCATTTCCAGTTCAGCGATCCAGTCCTTGTCATGAATAGCCCGATGGATCATAAAAGTACAAGTTGGGTGACTCTTCAAAAGGTTGTAAATGAAGGGAACGATCGCTACAATTGCGGTGGGTGGTGCATTGAGCGCAAGTCTGGAAAGACGCTTGATAAAACTTGCCACAAGTGTTGCTGGCAAATGGGTTGAGGCTAGGAATGTCTCCATCAGGCGGAAGAAGCGCGATCGGTGTTTAGAGTGCAATAGATCGGCATCTAGGAGAGAGTATAGTTTCGGATAAAATTGTGGATAGTCTAGATTCTTCTCCTGTATGAGATAAAATAGGCCCGACAAGGCAAGGAGAGACGTTGAGCCACCGCTGTTATAGGAATCCGTCAGAAAATCCATCAGTAACTCTGGTCGATTGAACCAAGGCACTATCGTATGCGACATCATACGAAGAAGTTGTTTCCTTTGAGGATCCGAAAGCTCGTTTTTTAGAATAGCCAGCCAGGCCTCTTGTGCACGTTTCTTATGCGCGCCGACCGATAAAAGAGGATTCCTATCCTTTTTCTCGAGCTTGACATAAGATTTCGTGAATTCATGTTCTGGTTGTGGAACAACATCGCACTGGGAAATAATGAATATTAGTCTCTCCAAAATTTCCGGGTTCCTGCGTTCGGCCGCATATACGCTATAGGTCATCAGCAAGTAATGGTTTTCTATCTCGTTATGGGTGTAAGACATACGTGATTTGCATAAATGTATAATACCGAATGTCCTCATACTCTCTCAGATATTGTTCCACGAACTCTGATCGTAGTGACTCTCCTTCCCTGGCTTCGATTAAGGCTTCAAACACGCCTTTGAAAAGCCCCGTTAACCAAACATGGGTTTCCGAGCCCGGCAAGTGTGCAGCGCGCGCGTTGGCTAGACGCATAGATAAGTGCAAGGCAGTGACCTAAGGCTATTAGGCTCAATCTCTCAATTACATCTTATTTCCGAACCTTAAAAGAGGCCTCCGCCTGACGGATAACATCTAGAAGCGCTCTCTGATATTCCTGGCAGCGCTCTTTCAGCCAAGCCACAATAATTTTCTCTTGCTCTGTTGCGCGGCTCTGTTCTTTAAGATCTCCACCCGCTATTAATCGGCAAAATATCCGACAAAGGGCTACTGCAACAGTTAAATTGGGCTCATCTTTGGAGGTTCTAGCATTGAGCATAGACAATAGAGTTGCAATATTGTTGTAGAATTTTCGTGACTCCACAATTTGATCTTCTAGTTTTTGGATTGTAGCAGTTGCATCTTGTTCGACCGCAAGACGCTTCGAAGGAAGGGAGGTAGTATCGATGGTTCCATTCGCGTCTTTCTTCCTCTTCTTGGAGCCCTGTGCTCCACCCGTCAGAGCAGACATGATTTACTCCTGAAAATAATTAGTAAAAAAAATGATAGTCCAAGTCCGACATTCTGAATTTAATGCACGGACCTCTTTTTTCCCTAGCCCAGCGGCCTTTCCCTTCAAGGCTAGCGTTTCAGCAAATCATCGTACGTTCCGATTCCGATTCCAACTTCAGTTTCGTTCGTTTATCAACGCAAACCATCTCTCCATCCGAACAATGGCCTCGCGTCTGGCTAAGAGCGCCGTTGGTAAGTCTTACTGGCTTCTGCTGTTCAATTGACCTCTTTGATACCGTTCCTGACCTAGACCAGGTGCTGCTCGTCTGCGACCTGCAGTCTCTCGCAACGTCCCTGCAATTGCTTCTAGCCTCACTACAATACGATCAGTTTCCAGTGTTCCAACCGAAGATCCCAAGAGGAAAGCCCAATCGATTCTCGACTCTCTCCCTGGAAATTCTCTTGTCACAAAGACTGCAATTCTTTCCGCAGGTGCTGGTCTTTCTATAGCAGCCATCAGCAATGAGCTCTACGTAGTGAACGAGGAGACCATTGTGGCCTTCTGCCTTCTCAGCGTTTTTGCAGCGGTTGCTAAATACGGTGGCCCTATGTACAAGGAATGGGCTGAAGGCCAGGTTCAGAAGCACAAAGACATCCTAAACGCTGCGCGCGCCGATCACACCGATGCCGTCAAACAGCGTATTGATAATGTCCAGCAGCTCAGCGGAGTTGTTGAAATTACAAAGCAACTTTTTGATGTTTCTAAGGTATAAATCAGTTTCAGTCAACGAGAGACGCTTGCTAACTCATTATTTCAGGAAACTGCCAAACTTGAAGCCCACGCTTTCGAATTAGAACAACGAACCACTATTGCTGCGGATGCTAAGCAGGTTCTTGATTCATGGGTACGCTATGAAGGACAGGTGAAGCAGCGTGAGCAGCGTGAGCTAGCAGAAGCTGTCATTAGCAAAATTCAAGCAGAGCTGAAGAACCCGAAAGTTCTCCAGCAGATCCTGCAGCAAAGCGTTGCCGATGTAGAGAGTAAGTTGACGTTTCGTCTCCTTTTTCTTTAGGAACCAACAAAGAGAGAAAAGAAGGAAAGGAAGCTGACTGTATCCCAGAAATCTTGTCCTCTAAATCTCAGTAGATGGTTGTAGACTTCTCACTTTTCTTTATCATCATGTACAAAATCAAGGAGCTGTTCGCTTTGTGGCTTACAATCCGTTTCTCTCATTTAACCATCCTACCGTAATTCCAGACATCATAGGGGAGTTTTGATGATATTCTACTCATTATTCCCGCGGGGTTAGTTATTACCACATCGTCTTCATTTCCCAATCCTTTCCAACCACATTAGAATAATCCCGTCTACGTACTCAACGTAATTGACTGATGTAATGAAGCTAACGCTGCGAAGATGTTTGAGAATTAAATTAGAGGCAACTGGTGATCACCCCACAAGGTTCAACAATTGATATTCGAAATCTTCTGTTGCCAAACGACTGACCTATGGTAGGGTGATATAATACATAGTCAGGGAGCAAACGGTATGTCTACCCAATGTCACAAATACCACGATTTATCGTAAGGATGAAGTGTCTGTAATCTCAAAGAGACAGGTGATTCTGCCTTTTTCCTAGACGTCTGCACATTTTCGTTTTAAATGCCTTTTATTAACACACTGAGCACTTAAACAAAGAAACAAGTCATATGTAAGAACTAATAGAGCTTCAGGACAAAACAAAGGACAGGAGGATCACAAACAGCTTCGAGTGTATCATAGTGTTTGTCCCGCATCGAAGTCGATATCTGGAGGACTTGTACTCGGGTAACCGCCACCAAGTATAATGAATTGCAACTTATCCCAGTGGATTTCAAGACAACTGGAAGAGCGCTGACTGGTCAAGACGGTCAAAGACCCCGTGTCAACCATTTTTAATGGGTTTATGTATTCAAGTCATAATAACGACTTGGAAACATGTGGTTAGGAAATAATAATAATGCTCCAGATCCTTGTTGAAATTCACATCGGCTGAGTACACAGCCACGATGTTAGCGCTCTTGTTTGCCATACATACCTAGGTAGTATATAGAAATTCAAGGTATATATAATGACAGTAAAGAAGCTACATATCATGGGAATTGAAATTCTTTTCTTTCTGTCATCTTCCTTTGACCTTTTCACTTGCAGCTTTGCTTGCGCCGCCAATACTACTAGTGAATTTCTTCCGGCGGATATATACCTTGTAGTTATACGGACATTTAGTTCTATTTCCCCGCTAAAACCCCGCAGACCACCATCACAATGCACCAGATTAGGAATATGCTTCACAGGAAAGATAAGATTAGCGACAGCCCTGATAACCCGTCGCAGTTTTCAAGTGATTCCGCGCAATCGTTCAAGGTTATTCGATCAGACACATACACTGAAGAGGCTCTCCAAGTACCCACCTACGCTGGCGAAGAAGACGGTTATCAAAATGATCACTTCAATAACGAAGCACACCAATCAACCTCATCGGTAAGACGATTATCACGCTTCCATAGACGTCCTCATTCCGCATCAGTATCCTCTGGGACATCACGAGAAAAAGGGGAGGGACGACTTTCCCACCTGCTCCATCCAGATCGATCACGCTCTCGGAGTAACAGCTCGTCCTCCGTTAACATACCTGATGACCTCCCACCTGTTCCCAACAATGCTGTTGATGCTCAGGAAAGAGAAGCACAATGGGAGAAACGAGCCACGACGCTGGTGCAAATGAACCCGCAGTTTGGGTCATCCAGTCGACCGTCCAGTCCCTCTACTGGCAATTTAGCACCAGCTGAGGGACAACGATCCAGAAGTCATAGCTGTTCGCAAGTAAATGATCGTGAGGGAGATGTAGGGCTTCCGTCGACACCAAATCGTACAACACTTACTCACGGATGGTGTAGATAAATATACAAGAAGCTATCCGCTTACACGAGTCTGGCAGTAAGTAATGACTCCAGCAGGAGAAACCATGAACTGGATAACGAAACCATGCTAATAGATTGCTGGCATTGCAGACTTTGAAAGATCAACGCAAATGTTTGGCCAGCTTGCAGACCCAAATGGCGCCAACAACGCCTTGGGTCAAGTTCTCTACGGACTCGCTTTAAGGTGAGCATCAAAAGGGGCTTCTCAGACTAGCTAGAAGTTTACATGATTGGCTTAGGCATGGATGGGGATGCAAACCTGACCTCCCGAAAGCGTTGACGTACCTTTCTGCTGCAGCGTCAAATGCCGCCTCCGTTGAAGCTGAAGCCCTCCAGGCAGGTATGAAAAAGGGCGGCGCTGCAAAAGGCGAACTTGTTCTGGCTATCTTTGAGCTCGGCAATTGCTTTCGTTATGGCTGGGGCGTTAAAAAAGATCCTGCAGCCGCAAGGCAGTATTATGAGACAGCGGCAAACCTGGGAGATACCGATGCGATGAACGAGACAGCATGGTGCTACCTCGAGGGATTTGGTGGCAAAAAGGACAAGGTCAGTTCCACAACCCCTCCATGTTTTCATTCCTGCTTCTATACAATATGCCATATCTTGTGTGATAAATTATATGGTTCAACGGGATCCTCTTGACCCATTCCTTGCATACAATGAAGCACCCTAATTACACTATCGCGTTCCCTATTCTCCCTCAATCCCCTTCAACAGCAATTGTACACTTCTCTTTTTGCCCCGACCTGAATCCCGGCAAATGCCCTGCATTGCTTCTCTGAATACTGATTGATTGATCTCCAGTTTGCGGCAGCGAGGTACTACCGGCTTGCGGAGGAAAACGGCACCAAGATTTTAGGAAATTCCTGGTACGTTAACACCTTCCAAGACGAGTCATGTACCACCAGAGCGTTTAGTTTTGTATTTTGCTTTTGTAGCTGGAGAATCAGCGGAACTTGCTTGGCTGCGCAAGAGTTCCGTCTTCACGCCTTGTACAGAAGGCTGAATCTATAGACCGGCGTGGACACTTTTGTGCCTCGGTTTCGCTCGAGTTAAAAGGCTAACGAATATCTTGCGACCTTCACAGGATATGGAAAGAAAAGTACGATCCTAAATAAAACACGATAACTAAATGCAGCTTTCGCTTTGTGGCCTCTCCATACCAGTGTTCCTCGAACGTTTCTTGTCTGCTTCTGTGAGATCCTCGCTGGAGGTGACACAAGGCCAACAGCTGAATACGGAATTCTCACTGCAGGTGCTTTACTATATACTACTATAAATGGTTCGATTTTTATATTTCAAACTGCATAGAAAAGGTCCCCGAACTGTGAATTGTATGTCAAAAATACTAATGGATGCCTGATGCTGCCTCGTTTTTTACACTTGAAAAACAAAATTGTACTTTTAAGAGATGATACATTGAATGCAACCTCGAGCTTGATACACTACATAGGCACATCGATCATGAGCCTGCAATCAAACTGTCTTTGAATTTGGGTCGTTTATATGGCATATTTTTTAAAAGTAACATGTGATACCTATCTATGTGTCTCTATAGATTAAGGGTTCTCTGGCGGAGATGTCATTGCTAGTCTAATGCTTTTTTCTATCACCACACCTTTAGGAAGCCATAAAAGTTGCTGCTGGGTTGAACTTCAAGTCCTTACTAAACAAATCGACGTTCAAGTCGGAGCTAGCTTCGTAATACTAGTAGCTTTGCTCGTGCTGTTAGAGTCAGACTCTGTATATGTAGGTACGTAAGAGCACCGCTTGACCAGCTTATCTCATGAATCATCAGGCTTCTCAGGACAAATTCGGTAATTCCTTGTGTTGAGGTCTACAACATCGGGGATTCGTAAAATCGTGGCCACGGGGACCGTCGCGGTAGCTACCTAATGTACATTTGCTCTGCGACGGTTTCCGTCTGGGAAGACTTTTACTGCAACGACTGTATACTAGCTTTCTTTGCTATTCCCAGTAATAATCCCAGCTACGCGTGTGCCGTGACCATGTATTAGTATCAGCATCCAATGACCTGAATTCCTATCTCACTTCAATGGATTAGCTTTGGTGGAGACGAGGGAGATGGAGAAGCAGAGATATGTTCACCTGGTATAATCAATATAAACTCGTAAGGACATCCAACATTCCACATGTGAATTATGTAGGTCTATACTAAATTGACGATTGCAGGGTGTAAGTGAATCCAACCGTATCCGAATAGATCTATACTAGATTGATGACTGATACTGTTCTCCTTTACGCATTGCAGTATGTAAGTGAATCCGTCGGTCCGTATACGCTCTGGTTCCCTCTCCATATATATTTCATACAAGCTGGAATGACTGATGAGGAATATCATTGGGGTCGAGTATGTATTCCACAGGACCAGACCGGTGGGTCATCGATCTCAGTGTACTAATCAAGCTGTCAACATTCTATGTAGTTGCCAATTGAAAGCGATAGGGCGGCCTCTTGAGTTTAACCTGCGTCTGCCGATGGCCGGAGGTACACATCTTCCTCGACGTATTCAATCTGTTGGGCAGCTCTTATCTGAAGCGAGCTTGTTAGTTTCGTAACAGGTTATCGTAGGGATAATTATGTACCTCCATTTTCATCCTCACCCGAGTTTTGTCACCTGTCTCGGCATCTCCACTAAACCCGCTAATCCCAAGAACATTAGTATAGACGTGGATCATTCAGAATTCCTCTGAGTTTTCTCAATCGACTCGGCTTTGGCAGTCTTTAGGTTGTA
The DNA here is from genome assembly GCA_002240705.1 of Elaphomyces granulatus. NCBI lineage: Eukaryota > Fungi > Ascomycota > Eurotiomycetes > Eurotiales > Elaphomycetaceae > Elaphomyces > Elaphomyces granulatus. The sequence continues at coordinate 4,003 of NPHW01006310.1, read as the reverse complement.
GTTATTGTCTTTACAAGATTCGCTACAAGGCGTTGTGATACATATACCTTCTTCTCACGAACCGTGAGGGCCTATGATATAAGCCCAGCCGCCTAACTGGTGGGTGCTGAGTCTACCAGCAGGCCACAGCCAAAAAGGCACAGATCGATGACAGGTGGGTCAGCGTTCTAGGGTCCAGACACGCCATTGTAGGGGAGGGAAAGAAAAGGCTCCTGAAGGGGTTTTAAGTTATTAGTTGGAGGGAAAAGGACGTACGTGGGTTGCGTAGAGAAAAGTAATTCAAGTATCTTGTCCTAGATAACTAGTTAAGGTGAATTCGAAGCTGCTGGTTAAAACAACATTGATGAACAATTCACTCCCTCTCGCCCTTTCACTACATACCATAGTAGTTACTGCTTCCTCTGCTAGGGGAAAGATCACGGTAGTGCAGAGAAAGGCAATTCAAAACCCCTGTAGGGCCAATAAGATTGCTGTAGGGCTTTTGTTAGAGTAAATGGATCCAATTGTATTCTTTTAAAGTTCATTAATATGAATAAATCTGTAGCAGTCAGAAGGAAGGTTCCGTTCATATCATGATAATACCCACTCTTCCGCTTTATGTAGGGATACGATTCTATGAATCATTCATAGAATTCACGTGCTGCCGAGAGCATGCCCTGGAATGGAGCCGTTAGTGGGCTATTCAAGAGTATAATATATAATAAGACACGTAAAACAAAACAACGATGTGGTCGGCAATGCCCGACACAACTTGATGTCTTCGGGGCTGACTCCTTTCCATGGCTTCTACTGTCTCCAACAGATGGTTTCACGTCCGGAGGGAAATTGTGGTAACCCGTAAAGGTCACTGATGAGCGTTCCGTAGACGTTAATGAGAGATATGGTGGTGTATATTCTACATATGTATATATGGATGTTCGTTCAGTTGCACTTCTATATGCTCAAGATTGTACCGATGTGGGAAATTACTGTTCGTTGAGATGTACAACTCTCGCTCACTCAACTCGCAAAGGAGCTATCTTCAGATTTCTATCAGGAAGGTCAAATCAGAATCAGTTCGATCGGCTATGTATATGGGAAGACGCTGGATGAATGTTAACCCCCAGGTGCTATGATATATCTTGATTGGGAGAGAGGCATGGGGTTATACTCTCTTCAACCATGTTGGTTCATATGTCCGCAAACCTCGTCGTGACTGATGATGGTCTGATAGTTTAAAATGAAAGGAAGGAGTATACGCCAAACCCCGTGACTGATGGCCTGAAGAATAAACAGGACATTGGTATCATTCTTGACGGTCACGTTTGAAGGTGCTTAATAAAATCAATCCTTTTTAACAATACCCACCTGGCATGTCAAAGATTGAGCGCTGGGGCAACAAAGATCGTAAGACTCTGGCTGAGGCTTCGGCTGTCCGAGGTCATGGGCGTCGACTAACTCGGATTTATGGAGTTTCCCGACAATAATAACAATAAGAATAATAATGAATGATTGGTTATTTATTAAACAATTGATCTAGACCTATTGAGGGGACAATAGTAATTGTTACTAGCTTCCGGGAACAGTATAAAAAGGCAGAGCTGCTCTCTCAGTGTATCTTTTTTTGTTTTGTTTTGTTGGTGGAAAGCACGTTACCCATTCAGGAAAATTTGATGCCTAATATTATAGGCTATCAAAGTCGCGCTAAGTGTGGAATAATACAGCTCCCATAAATTTTTCTGCCGAATCTCTTGTTGAATCTCTCGAAATCACTTCCTTCCCAAAAATTACTACACATAAAGATCATCATGCCTCCTAAAGCTGCGTCTTCCCGCCGTGAGGCTACATTACCAACACATCGTGCCACAAAGTCGCGCACTAAAAGCAGCATGCCCATCCCAAAAACAACAACCAAAAACGAGGCGCAATCACAGAATCAACCAGTGGCTCCTCGTGCGAAGAAACGGCCAGAAGCCGAGTCCGATGGCCAGAAGCCCGAATCTTCCGCGCATAAGAGACAGAAGCGAAGCCAGGGGAAGGAGTTGGGAGCGAAAGTTATTTTGAATACGGCACCGTCGAGACGCCTTGACGTATTTGTCTTCGGGTCCAACGACAACGGCGAACTTGGTCTAGGACAAACATTCAAGAAGGCAGAATGCAACAGACCCGAGTTCAATCCAATCCTCTCAAGTGCTGGCGTGGTGCAGGTATCGAATGGAGGCATGCATACCGTTGCGCTCACCTACGACAACAAGATCCTTACTTGGGGAGTCAATGATCAAGGTGCATTGGGAAGAGACACGCAATGGGAGGGAAAGATGGTGGACATTGATAACAGTGAAAGCGATGAGGATGAAATTGAGATCAACCCGAAAGAAAGTACCCCTGACGCCGTCGATATGACAGAGATTCCGTCGGGCACAGTCTTCACACAAGTGGCCGCGAGTGATAGTGCTTCCTTTGCCCTGACAGAGGAGGGGTTCGTATACGGTTGGGGGACTTTCAGAGTAAGACCTACTTTCCAATGGCAAACTTCAGAACTTCGGACTAATTTGAGCCCTACATAGGGAGGCAACGGTGTCTTCGGCTTCTCCCCCGAAATTGAAACCCAGCGACGTCCCACCCTGATCCGAGAGCTACGTAATGTAACGAAACTAGCTGTCGGTAGTAATCACGTGGTGGCATTGATCTCCGACGGCACCGTTCAGACTTGGGGTTCTGGCGACCAGGCTCAACTTGGACGTCGGGTCGTAGAGCGACAAAAGAAATTGCATGCTCTCCTTCCGCGGGGCATCGGTTTGCGCAAAGGCGTTCTTGACATTGGCTCTGGATCAGATCATTCGTTCGCGGTTCATAAAAATGGCAAGGTCTACGGATGGGGGCTGAACAACTATGGGCAGACGGGGATCGCTTCAAAGGCAGGGGAGCGCGAAGCAGTCGTTCTAAAGCCAGCAGCTATCCCAAGTCTTCAAGGCATCAAAAAGATGGTCTGTATCGCCGGTGGAAATTTCAATAGCATCGCTGTAACCGACGAGGGCGGATGTCTTGTCTGGGGCCGCATCGATAATCATGCTACCGGAATCGACGTGAAGAGACTTCCCGTCGAAAGCGTCATACACGATGATCGTGACAGACCAAGAATTCTACAGAACGCGACCAGGGTGTCCACGTTTGATGCAGTGTTTGCCACCTTTGGTACCGAGCACGCTATTGCAATCACCAGGGATGGAAAGGGCTACAGTTGGGGGTTCAACTCTTCCTATCAGACCGGGCACCCACAAGATGATGATATTATTGTTGCCACCATGATCGACGCCAAGTCGGTTCGAGACAAGAAGCTGATCTGGGCCGGGGCCGGCGGACAGTACGGCATGTTGGCTTCAGAACACAGCTCGCTGCTAACAAATGGCGTGTGAGCGGACTCTGCGTCGCAACTACCTATAACGAGTCTCACGTATCGGGTGGGAAGAGAGGAAGGCATTTCGAGGAGAAAGGAGAAACTGGGAAATTGAGAAGGTATATATGTTCCGTTGTTTTCTGGGTTTGTTTTGTTTCAATTGTTTTGTCTTTTTTTTTTTTTTTTTCCTTTTATGTATTATCTGTTTCCATCTCCAAGTCCAACGGTTTTTTTTTTTTTTCCTACCTTTTTTTCCCCGTCCATTATTAGAATTGTGAATATCATACATACTTTTTACATGACGATCTCGATCTTGACTAGCGCAGCTTTTGCAGAAAAGAAAGAGAAACAAAGTGACTCTGGTTACATACCAACCAGTCCTTTCATGGATGCTATTAGTTACTTCAACTTCAGATAGCGACGAAAAGAAAACGAGGGCTATGATCTACCTAATGATACATATCATAACTTGAAAGACCAACACTTCAAGCTTATTATAAGGTTCAATGTCATCACGGAATTGTTTAATAACTTAGAATAGGTGTATGATGACAACATTATCATGCCATAAATATTATATACCTAATGAGAATCTACTATACTAGGGGTAGTCAGCGGGAGTTTTTT
>NPHW01006308.1:0-17468 GCA_002240705.1 Elaphomyces granulatus | reverse complement strand
AAACTCCCGCTGACTACCCCTAGTTATTTTGCTACCTTGCGGTGTGATACTTTCTACTCCATCTGGACGTTTTCAACTGTGCCCTGTGACCCTGTTTGATCATTGAAAATAACTAGGAGGACGGGGCTATGGCAGGAGTTCTAAAGTTATGGATATGATACCTAGGTATGATATGTAAGTAGGTAAGAAGTAGTCAATAATCAATGTTATTATTATTAGTTATTGCTCTTGTTTTCTTTGGAGGGCCAAGTGTTGTAAACGAAACGACAGCCCTCATTTCGATTCCGGACACTACTACATATGTAGAATAGTATGGAATACTAGGTAGTCTTACTAACTTATAGGATCCAGGGTTTTTTACCCAATTATTTTTTTGCTTTCTTCAACAGCTTCCGGCGGCCCTGACCTGGATCGACTTTTGGTTTTTCCCCTATCATAATATAATAATAATCTGATTCAATCACAAGGTCTGAACTCACTTCTCATAGTTAGCCCGATATTGGAGTCAGCCAGCGAAGTTAGGCAATATACTGAGACAGTGAAGCCAATCATGTCTTTCCTAACATCGAATCGCGCTCACCAAGCTTTTAGTTTTACGCCTCTTCAAGCAAGGTGCAGTGTACTAATGCTCTATGGCTTCCGTCGGACTGCAACATCATTAAAATAAAAAGGGGCGATTGTATCATACCCACCTAAGCTAGGTATGTATGATAGGTAGATAGCAACTGCCAACTGGCAACAGTCTACATCCATATATATGTACGTACATGTTAACTACATACAAAGTAACATGTACTAGATAGTGGGCCCTTGTACATACTTGTACATACGAGGTAACTAACTAGGACTATGATACACAACTTTCCCAAAATAGACAGCTGCAGGCAAGGGCCTAAAGTGTAAACCGACTAAGTTACCATTTAAAAGCCTCCATGCCCAGTTCCCGTTCTCTTTTTCCCTTTTCACCTCACCTTCAATTGTTATCTGCTGTCTTTCGTTTCGCAGAGTCACTCGCTTAAAAATCAAAGTCACAATCGTTTCCCTTATAGCTTTGCTTTTTACTTCAAGGCACTTGCCCTCAATTTAATTCATTCGTTTCTACATCCCCAATAAATTCTTCCACAATGCAGTTCGCCATCACCGGGTGCCTCATTGCGCTCGCCGCATCAGTTGCAGGTATGTCAAATGTCATTCCTGTCAAGGCTCTTCTGGCTTTACGGGCGAATTGTGAATGCTAATTCAATCCTGTATTTGGGAACAGCTCTGCAAGTAAATTCTCCTGCCATTGGTGCCGTGCTAGATTTGTCCAAGTCCAATGCCGTCACCTGGTCGACTGTCAAGTGCGTTTTAATTTTATCAACCGTTAAGGATTGCTCGTGGTGAAGTGGAACTGATATGAACGTTGTTATTACAGCACCGACCCATCTTCCTTCAACATTGTTCTCGTCAATAATCATGTCAATCCGTCGTTTAAACTCGCTATTGCTAGCAATGTCCAGAGTTCTTCCGGTTCTTTCACCGTCAGCCCCCAAAGCGGCGTATCACCTGGGTACGTTCAGATCCGTCCTCCATGTGAATTATGACTGATGCGTCCATAGTGATGGCTACCAGTTCAATCTGGAGTCCACTGACCCAAAAAACACCGGCATTCTCGCCCAGTCCCAACAGTTTACCGTCGCCTCGTCCGGTTCGGCAACGTCTGGCGGTTCAGCCTCTTCTGCTAGTTCAACCTCTTCTGCCTCAGCGGCTTCTGACTGTACGTATTTTACTTATTGTCCTGGAAATCATCCCGCTCACAGACATCTAGCCGCCGGCAGCTCAGCTACTTCTGTCTCTTCTCTGCCCACTCCTGTCTCTGCTACCCCAGGATCTTCAACAAAGGCCTCCACCCCTGCCAGTTCTTCCTCCAACCCCAGCGCACCGAAGTCTTCTGGTGGTGCTGCGAAGTTGCCTGTCGTTGCTGGTGCAGGCAGCATCCTGATGGGTCTCTTCGCTCTGGTCTTGTAATCGTTGTCGTGAATCTAGGCAGAGATTGCCGCGAGACAGGGTGGCATGGAAGGAGAGCAGAAGGGAATGGATTAATTGGCCAGTATGGAATGGGAATCCCAACGCAGACAGTTAAACGTGGTACGGCATGGCGCAAACTCTCTTCTCTGCGTTGATTGCATACTTTAAAGTTTACTACTACTTTATTTTGACTGGATTCGCTGGTAGACTTCTTTTCCCTGCACCCATTTGTTTGGTTTCAGTAGATTGCTTACTAAAATGGAGACGCTTATGCGCGTCGGTGACGAGCCTTGAAAATGATACTTAATATATGTCTTATGTTTTACTTTCGCTTGCCGGCCGTTCTTCATGAATACTACATAGCAAAAATTGCCAGCAACATTCCTGTCAGACCATTGTATCAGGCTGTCCGCCACATTAATTGAAGATATATGTAGCACACGGTTAGATTAGTTATAGGCGTAGATTTGGAATCACCATTTGCTATGATAGTATTCATCAATATTAAGCCATAAGAAAAGCAACCGTGAACACTCCGATATACTAACCCAATTTTCACTCAAAGAGAAACCGATTCTGGACTCGGATTATTAATAGCAAAAGCGTAAGACTCTCCGTCCTTTAGTAATTAATTCATTGGAAATGCGTATATATCACAATGAATTTATTATTGTTAATAAATGGCCCTTACCTACGTACTCTACCTAGGAAGGAAGAATTCTCTCGCCGAATCCTACCTACATATGAATCCTATGTATCAGATGATGCTAATATTATCACAGCCCCCAGGGCCCAGCGTTCCTTTCGGATACTTTTGTCAACTTCCACCTTCCTTATTATTACATTATCCACTCTCATCTATAGTAGTAATAAGGTCCACTAGTATGTATGATGGCTATTAATAATTGGCTACAACCCATCCTGGCACTTTAGTCGATTCAACTCATCACCGCAAAGGCCAAATCTTCCAACGATGGGATGGTGTCATCTTCGTCTTTATAATTTCGAGCTCCAGCCCAGCTGCATGCTATCAATCATACCTAATGTATGGCCAGGATCAAGTCTTCGGGCGCGTAAAGCGGCGACCGGTTCTTCCATATCTGCTATGGGTACCCCTGGTTATGATACATAGGTATGATATACAAAGAAAGTACTGTGACTGGTACATTATCCCCCATATGTATATAACTTCCTGGCCGAAGGGGGCTATCATATATTACTACCTACTAGCTCTCTACTCGAGCTTGCCAGTCAGTTTCATCCGTCATCTGAGTTTCGGGATGGCCGATTGCAAAAGTCCAATAATTATAGTAGTTAGTATAAGAACAATCATCAAGATCTCCGATTTTGCATCATTTGGTTGAGGAGATTCACTGGACTTGTTATGTAGAGTACCCTTCATATGTTAGGCATATGCATCAGGATCAAGCTATAATCTCAACAATACATACTCTATATGGGATTTCAGGCATGTCTAGACTCTAGCTAGCTATAAGTGTCATGAGGAAGAAACATAACTTTTATCTTGACTTGACTACTCACCTACTATCATACTATGTAGTAATTCAGCTGGTACTGAACTCGGAGAACGTTACTATTTGGGGCCAGGATACGAAAGTGGCCGAGAGTCCACTATTCTATACACCACTGTTATCATACCATGAGGCCAAACATCTGCATAGATTATTAAAAGGCTACGAAAACTTTATAATTAAGCTCTACCTAGTTTGATTGAAGCTGTTCAAGCCGGTAGAGTAAATCAGTTTACGAAAGGCGCAAGCCAATACCTTCAGCTGTATACATAGTACTTGGAGTTGTGATAGCGCTGGCACTACTTTATATAAGTGAGAGCAGCTCTGGGACTGTCATCCTAGAATCCTCTAGTATTTTGTCCCTGGCGCAGCGGTTTAGCCTCTAGAATGCTCCCTAGAGGTTGGGCCGTGGCAGGGATTATATGATACTATAGCTAAAGGATCGCAAACCACTCTGAATTATATATGGGTATGTCTTTTCCCTTGGAACTCAAGGAAGCATTAGCAATTCCTTAGCTACCACATGCAGTACAGTGAAATCACGATATCGATATCTAACCGTCCACGTACAGGTTGGATGATGGATCCTCCAGGAAAACTACATAGCTAGGTTTATTATTGAATCGATATAATTAAATGGGCCGGTATTCTTGTCACCGAATCTTCATACATCTTCTCCACTTTGTTTCTAAAGTTCTCAAAGTGACGTCCGACCCGAATGTCACGCAAATACGAACATTTCTCAGACCAGCTATATATTAATTATCAGCCGTGAGAACTTTAGAAACACCGAGGGGATTGAACCGAACTGAAAGGGCTGATCACCAGGGAAGTCAGGCGTTGGTTCAAGGATGGCGGAGTCTGGATCTGAGCCTGGTATTGAAGATTCATTACTGATCAAGGCACAGCTATTTGGGCCTATATTCAATGCTTGACTTCTTAAAGTTGTCAATTGTTACACTATCAATTTCCACCAACTTCAAGGATATGCATGTATTAAGCTCTTAACGATTACGTATTCAAGTGTATACGGTAATGCTTTTGAAGGAGAACATGGAGACGACATTAGACAGTGGATATAATGGCCTGGAAAATTGGTATCTACCTATCATAAGAATTTTTGACGAGGCGTTCGTGTAAGTGACCAAGTTGACACTCTCGAATAACGGCCTGCTAGAGTATCGTTGTAAACCACCCTTTATTTTTCTCTCTTTCTTCTTTCCTCACCTTATTGTAGTAAAGTACAGCCACATACCAATAATATTTATTTCTTCATTGACTGAGCCCTGCTGCTTGCGCGTAGCGAAGAACCCTCTTGTCAAAATGGATGCTAGGGGATCTTTCCAGGACGAACGATAGATTCGGGTTGAGAACTCGGGGCTGACTCCTGAGAAGGGAAGAGACGAGTGACAAATAAACTGATAGAAGCAGGGTAGGTATTGTACGATGGCTAATAATAATATCTATCCAGACAATAAAAGCTAGATCACGAAATCTACGTTAAGAGGTGCTTTCACGCTGGGGATATAGAGAAGTGCGAATTCCGTATATCCATATATCTATGATAGGGTTTATCGTCAGGGAGTGATATATACAAAGTAGCTCGAGGTTGACCCTGGAAGATCTCAGTGGTGAACTGGCAGAGTCCAGACTCAAATCCTTGTGTGATTCTGCAATTTCTACCTTCGCAAACCATTTTTGAGTCCTATAAGATTGTGATCCGAACTCCCCTGTCATCATATAGCGTATGCTATGCCTTCCGGTCGTCACGACTTGTGTTATGGAGGCTGGATGTTCGGACACTCTCCAATTTGAGGCTCGATGCGAGATGGTGGTTTGAAGTCAGTTGTACAAAAATTAGGATGGTGGCTGGAGAGCACCAGACTCCAGTCTTCCTACACACATCGACGGCGATAACGCACCCAGAGATGTTTTCGGCTGGTTCCTTTATATATTCGTCCTGCAGGGTATTCCTACCGTTCAATGTGCAGGACTGGACCCTGGTGCTCTCCCTGGTTAATCGTATCAATAACACCACCTTATTGGTTTTTTTTTGCACAACAGGCTTCAAGCCACCATCTCGCATCGAGCCTCAAAGAATATTCATCCGGTCGGTTCGCCCTGATATGTATCTTGGTCGAGTCCTTGTGATGCCCGGGCCCCGGACACGGTCTGTGGTCGATGAAATAGTTAGGCTTCTTGCCCTGGAATATAGTTGGTTGGATGGAAGAAGCCTGGTCTATTGACGGTATGCAGGCTAAGCGAGGGCACCAAAGCTTCATTGGAGTTCGATAGACACCGAACTTGCATTTTGGGTGATATGGCGCTGATAGGACCAGTGGGCCACATATGTATGTATGGCCTTCTTTGATGTGTGTCTTAAACCGGAATCCCGGTAGCTCCACAGATAATAATAAGGTGCTGGCCTCTGGAACTCATCTGTGTTCGAATTAAGTTAGCCACTGCTTTGGGATATGACTAGAGGCACAGGATCAACTCAGCCCGCGGTATCCCACCTAGAATACTATTATTCATTAGCCGCATCGGCAGGGTCTGTAAAGTAGAGATTCTCTTCTCCCAGGCTGAGGATCCCAGCACATGTGTTGACTGACTGGAGAGTCATGATCCTCGGCCAGTGGGTCACATATTCCGTCCCGATCCCAATCTAGAGTATATTGTATACTATGTATGTAGTAGGACCTGCACCTAACAGCTACTTATCATATATTAGCCCTTGGTCATAGTCTCATAGACAAATAAGGTCCGTGTTATGTATACTATTTATGGCCTTGCAAATCATTAGCACTGGCAACACCACAGAGGATCCTTGGCTGTCTTGCTATATAGTATTTCTTGCGGATTTCCTGGTCTATCTATAGCTAGTTCAATTCAGCGCTCAATAAGCCCCTCATCGATTGTCAATTATATTGGGAGAATCCCTAATAGCTGGTCTCTTGCAAATAATTATAAGTTAAAATAACGAGTCTCCTGACCCTAGAGGGCTTTATCCGAGACAATATGTAGAATAATAATACTCTAGTAGGTGGGGGAAGAAAGCTTCCTACCTAGGTAGAGTCAGCCAGTGAATCCACTTCCATTCTTGCTCTCACATATCATATACATGATCGCTGGGACTAGATTGTGATAGCTGCAGAGAGCTCGAGGACGCTTTGTCATTTTTTGTCGGTGGGTTGAGGTTCTCCATAGTCTAGTTCTAATATGGCGGTGGTCATTCAAAAATGGCGCAGGGGGGTCACTTTTTCAAAAGTTTGGAATAATAGTAGGTATGACTAGAACAGGGATGGTTGGAAATTAATGTGAGGGCCAAAAAAAAAAAAACCTTTAGCTCATCTATACATGTCAATCATATGATACAAATAACATCGTAACTATACTAGTACTTACCGATAGCTACTCTTGTTTTACGATCTCATTCAATATTCAAAGCACGTTAAGTGGAGGATTGTGGTCCACTTTTTGAATCATATTGGGGATAGAAGGCAGAGAAACTGGATACGAGTGAGCAGAGTACGGGCTCCATATGTATGTAGTACAAGAGGGCACCCAAGCAGCATCATTATTCATCTACCTTATTTTATCTATGGACGTACTTAGTAGTGTATCACTATCATAGTCGACGGCGTGGTGGACGATATCATCAACAGGACGACCACCAGCACCAAGGGCAAGTGGAGGCTTGGTAGGCTACATACGACTTTTCGCGAGTCGCATGTCAACACCCTGGAGCACACCCTCCCGGGGGCCCTGAGCTCTGTCAAGCAGAGCGAGGGATACTACATACTGGCTGAACGCCTCCTTGGGGTGATGACGATGAAGGGGACCTACATCTACAACGAGGTAGACCACCATCGAGCTATCAACCAGCCCGACCCCACTGTCGCCGGGTTAAGTGTCAAGCTGCACATCGCCGTCCACCTCGCCGTCCAAGCCGGAGGTCCCGGTCTGGGGTGGGCCGTGGTAGTCCATGGCGACCTGGTGGACGGTGGTGTGCAGCTTGACGCTCAGCCCGGCAATGGTGGGCTCGGTTCTTCGCTGGTCTTGAACGAGAGTGAGATGGCGAAGGTGGCGGTCACGAGGGACGATCTGCCTCTGAGCATCTTCATCACCGTCGACTCTTGACCTCGTTGTCCAGATGCAGGTCCTCTTTATCGCCGTCATCCCAACCAGTAGTATCCCTCGCTCCCCTGGGAAGGTCTGCTCCACCGTGCCCATCATTGTCAACGGTTCCTGGCTGACCCTGGATCCAACCCTTGGTGGCTGTGATCTGTTTTCTTGGGACGAGCTCATGCCTAAAGTCAATGCCTGTGTCGAGAATAGCGATTCGGACTCGTCGGCGGCGTTTGTCGGTGGAACGATTGACCTCAGAACGATATGGACCTAGCAGATCTTGCAGAAGAAGCTTGTCAAACCAGAGTTGTGACACGTCCGAGCTCAGAAGTTCGATTTCCTTTTTGTTGAGCTCGGCCTAAAGTACAAGAACAGCAAATAGATCATAGGGTTAGCTAGGAACCGTTGACAATGATGGGCACGGCACGCATGCTGCAATGTTGCTGCTGAAGGTTGCACCGCAAGCAGAACTATATGTTGCTTAAGGTGTTCAAAAGGCGCACATTGCCCCGGCGATTTTATGGGCTATCAATCAGTGGGAAGTTGACATTATCTCAATGAGGTGTTGAAGATCAGAAGGCATACTTCGGCCGCTTGCCCTTGGTGCTCGTCCTGCTGATGATATCATCCGCCACGCCGTCGACCACGACACCCCTTGGCCAGGAGGACGACGTTCACGTAGATGCTGGGCCGGGTCAACCATCGGGTTTGATAGTCACGGCTGTGCGTGGTATGCAGTTAGCTATGAGCCTCAGCCTCTCTTATTAATGACGAGGCACACCCAAGCTTTGCCCCTTCCTCCTTAGGGAACAATGTCTTCTCTGAGTGACTGTCTGAAAGGGATTGCGCCAAGATTCTAGATGCCTTTTTACCTCGGCACGGACCATCGCTAGCCTAGACCCATAATTCCAAATTATTTTAATTATTTCAAGTGGGGCAACTGAAGTAGCCCCCAAAGTGTCGTCATGCTGGAGTGGGAGGTTATGAACATACTTCTATACTACTATCATACTGGATATATTTGTATTTGTTTGGTATATAAAATAAGATGACAAATGGTTAACTTATATCTGGAATCAAATTTCAAGAAAGGTATATAAGAAACAACTCTCATGCGCTTTGAACATTTTCAGTTCATCCTTCGACGATCATTTTCAACTTTGTCCGCTCTCAGATTCAAGACTGCTTCAGCATCACCAGCCCGCTTAAGGAGTCCTGGGATATCATTATTTAAAATCTGGCAGCGGCCCCTGATCTTCCGGATTAATGTGCTGAAATCAGCGTCCACAAAGGCCAAAGAAGACGATAGCAACGATAACAGGATGTCTTTCCCAGATAAGAGAAATGAGGATGAATGGAGGGCAGTATTGAGTCCAGGTATGTCACGATGGAAGTCGACCGGGTCTCCCTTTCCTCTTTCCATTTCGTCTCTCTCTTAACCCTCTAGACTGACCATCTCCTTCCTTAGAGCAATTCCGCGTGCTTCGTGAAAAAGGCACTGAACGGCGCTTCGCCGGCAAATACGACAAGCATTTTCCTGACGAAGGCGTATTCAATTGCGCCGCCTGCAACGCTCCACTATACCGCGCAAAGCAAAAGTTTAAATCTGGATGCGGTTGGCCTGCCTATTACGATTCTATTCCGGGTGCTGTGTCTCGACACGTAGACCAGTCACTTGGCATAGAGCGCACAGAAATTGTCTGCAGCAATTGTGGCGGGCACCTGGGGCATGTATTTAAGGGGGAGGGCTATCCGACTGCGACGGACGAGAGGCATTGTGTTAATAGCATTAGCTTGAATTTTACAGAGGATGAGCAGAAAGGGGGTGGGGAGACGAGCGATGCGGGCGAGGCAGCGGCGAAGGCATGATTGTATGGGGCCTATGGGCATCTTTCCTGTACCAATATTACACGATTTTATGCTTTATCATGAATTGAATGTGGCACCGGCCTTCGGATATGGGCATCGGATCCCTACCTGGCTATAAATGCCCCGATCACGAGAAACTAAGAACGATACCTATAAAAGTTGACTTACTACGACGGTTGTGTATCGACAAAGGATAACAGAACAAAGGCATTGGGCCCTATGATACTTCGTATCAGCAGATAGAACATGCAAAGATAATCCGAAAGAGCTATCGGCTGTTAATCAGTTCAATGTACAATGACTGGAGTGATTCCATGAATAAGCCACATGTATAATCTAGATAACATCACTGATCTGGGCTGTGCCGTGGATGAGACCACCCTTGCTTTGTGACAGACATGGATCTAACATTGAGGATGGAGTCTCAAGAGTGGACACAGACTGATCGATTTGCCTTACAGCCTGATATGTCCACTTTCATCACAGCAAATGCGAGTTGTATTTTCTGTTCTCTGGTTTCTTGGACCATCATATTCTGTCCAGTTGTCTTTTAAAAGCAACAGTCATCATGTCAAAGTGTCACCCGGGTAAGTTCAAAATTTTGATTCTGACCTGATTTCAGCGTTTATCATCTGGAACCTATCTTCATAAGAATGTGGTAGTATAAACCAGAGTCAATATATGTATATTGTCGAAGAGTTGTTCAAGAACCACTTGTCTCTTTTATTATTAGTGACAAAGTGCTTCAGGGTCCCGACCTAATATTATGAACCCTTTAGGCATCCCACTTAACTATAACTTTAACTAAGTATACTCTGTATACAATGTTGCCTAGTAACAATTAATTTAGGTACTTCTCTGCCCAGTTCTACAGTAACTTATAATTTAATATAATATGCAATTTTGATTTTTACATAACATATTCTAGTCTTGACTCTTGAATTGGATAAAATGAATACTACTATCATTTGTATACATACAACAACTTGCATGTGAGTATAGCTACTATACTAGTAGTATTTGTGAGATCTCCTCATTGGCTAGGGATGCTAGACCCTTCTTCCTGATTGGCTTCGGTTACCGCCTTCGTTAAAAAAGTCTCGCCACCTCTCATACCTATCATTCACAGCATCATTACCTATATACCGAATAACAGACCGTAAAAAGGGTCTGGAGCATGCGACACAATATCTGTCACATTTCTTCAATTCCTATACCTCACCACCTTTGTGATACTTTTGTGATACTTTCCTTGTCAACTACAGCTTCCTACAGCCATGTCACGACGACCCCCTCCCGATCGTGCAGCACAGAATCAGATGGCGATCAAAACCTTACTAAAATTGGAATACAACAAGATCTGTGCAGACTGCAAACGTAACAAGCGTATGTTTCCCCTTTGGCCCTCCTTCCTCGCGTCAGTCAGACTAAGTCGTTAGATTTAACTTCATTTTCAACTAATCATTCTTCCGTTCTATCCTTCCAGACCCGCGATGGGCGTCTTGGAATTTAGGCATATTCGTCTGCATTCGTTGCTCGGGTATCCACCGGGGTATGGGAACTCATGTTAGCCGAGTCAAGTCGGTAGATCTCGATGCCTGGACAGATGAGCAGTTGCAAAGCGTGTTGAAATGGGGCAACTCAAGGGCAAATAAGTCAGTCAAAGGTACCATTCGCCATTGTCGCTCACCCGCTGACAGACTACAGATATTGGGAAGCCAAACTCGCACCAGGCCATGTCCCCTCTGAAGCGTATGAGGAGATTGACTTCATGAAAGCCTAGGTCAAGTACTGATAGGTGACTAGTAAGATTGAGAATTTCATTCGAACGAAATACGAATCGAAGAGATGGGTGATGGATGGACCAATGCCCGACCCGTCCACGCTGGATGGAGATGACGAAGTTGTATGATTTTTGTTTACTTGGCCTCCGGTCTAATGTTTCTTCGGCCATGCTAATTATGCATTTTTATAGCCGTTGGCAGTTGTTCAAGAAAGGGCAATACTCGAGCGATCAACATCTCAGCGCATTTCCCAACGCACACCATCAATTTCCAGCCAACCACCAGTCCACCGACAACAACCGCCTGTCGACCTTTTTGGGGACGATGAAATCCTCACCCCTCCAGTGCGGCCCAGCACTACGGACCCGCCCGCATCCCATCCACCCGAGAAGAGCTCTGAGCCTGTTGCCAAACAAAGTAAACAAGCAGATTCCTTGCTAGGTCTGGAATTTTTCGGAAGCGGCCAACCTTCGGCTAACAACCGGCCTGTTGGGGGTATATCGACGCCCACCAGCGCAACTGGGATATCTCGTCCTGATCTCAAGCAATCCATCCTATCTCTCTATGCGACAGCCCCAAAGCCTCAACAACAAGCTACCCCTCAAGCTGGACGTTCCCCCTCATTGGGGTACACGTCCCAGCAACCGCAGTCCTCGAACTTGGGAGGGTTGACTGATGCTTTTAGTGGCTTAAGTTTCCCAGCAACTACGTCATCGCCGCAGAAACAACAAGACAAACCATCTCCCTTCTCAAATCTCGGCAGCCTTGGCGGGACTAAATCCACTCTTGCAGCACCCAAGGTCACCCCCTCGAACAATCCTCTGAGCGGCGGGCGTTTTCTTGATAAGATTTCTTCCAATGTCACTCCCAAACCACAAGGCAAGGTGGCCTCCGAATCACCCAAAAACCATGACATCAGCTTCTCGCAGAAGCCAAGTCGAGTGTCCAAAGCACCACCGCCACCACCTTCCTCGGGAGACCTATTCGATTTAGCAACGCCTGTAACTACATCTCCCCCCAAACCCAAGCCCGCATCTACACCATCAGCGGACCCTAGCTCCATATTCATTCTTTCGTCTCAATCGGCTCAACCGGCGCAACCAACGGTTACCACAACGACTAATGTTAGCAGCATGTTTTCGGCGGCCAACTTAGACGCGTGGGGAAGTGACGCATGGAGCACACCGGACCCCATCTCCGCCTCCAAAGCCCAGCCCACCACCATGAAGGTTCCCGATACATTAACCGCCAATGACATTGGCGCCGGCTGGGGAGCAGCGCCTACCACAAATAGCAAATCGACTCCTACAGTGGTAGCAGATGAAGATTTTGGTGGGTGGACGAGCGCGGCGCCGACCTCGGGTCAAGGAACTGGCAAACGGGGAGGCGGCGGATTTGGCGGGAACGACGACCTATTCTCTAATGTCTGGGAATAGAAACCTTTTTTTTTGCCCCCTTCTTTCACACTTTTGGTTTTGGCGCAACGTTGATTTGGAAAAGGCGTAAATATGTCTCCTTCCCATGAAACTCTTTGTTGGGCAATCCGAGGGCTTTTTTTAGATCGGAACCGACACATACCTTGTTTTCTTTCATGACATACCTTATAACCTGCGCATGTCTACTCCTAATCATGCCCACCGCTGCCTGTTACATACACATGCAAGTTCCTAATGTATGTGTAACACTGTAAACGCACATATACATATCGTACATACTACATTTCGACCTAGAACCAAACTGGAAAATAAGGGTACCTTTCAAACTTTTTACATCTGTCTGCATATAAAGCAGTATTGTAGAAAGGAAAGTTATCCGGTCATCGAATATAGGTTCATATTGCGTATCTAATATTAGATATGCCTATCATATGCCTTAAGAAAAAGAAACTTATTATTAGAATGCAACATACCTACCTACATACATATCATATTAATATATGACACCTTGAAGTCCCTCCACTCTCCACCCTCCCGAGTCCCCTCCACTCGACATCGACCAAGGTATGATATTCAGTCATTCATATGTAGTATGACAGTAGCACACCGCTTAGAGGCAGAGGCTCAGAGCTACTACATATGGCTTCATCTTCATTTACACACATATATATTTTGAAGATAGGTAGGTAGGTATAGTGGCAAAATGGCTTTTCGATTATGTTCACATATGTAGCAAGGACGATAGTAATAAATTTATCGCAAAAAACTCAAGTCGCTTATTACCTACCTACCTACTTACTTAATTATACAGAATCCGTAAGCGCAGTCACCGATCCTGATGCTGCGGTTGTGGAAAGATCGGCTCGGCTGTCGTTGACACCTTCTCGAGACCGATTCCATGTTCGAATATGGCCTATCGGATCGGGGGACGTGTTAGCTGTGTGTGATAATACAGAGAAGAGGGCATGAGCGATGCGCGAGAGATTATTTTGATTGCGCCATGCTATTACCTTCGAGAGACGAGGTCAGGATACAATCTTCTTGGAACCCTAGCCAGCAGAGCGGATCCTCGCCTACTACTTTCGACTATTGTTACATCAATGTTAGCGGTTCCTTTAAGGTGATGTGATGACTTTCGGAGAGATCCGGTGCATACCATGATAGGGGGCAACAGCGCGGTCATCGCTCGCGGCTCTACCGGGTGACAGACTGTCTCCTTACTGCTGTCCTCTGTATTTTCAGACCTATTCGAATCGGAGCGCACTCGGTTACTGGTGCTATCCGTCCGGCGTCGACTCAGATGGTGCGTTCCTACGACAACGCTACTCCGCTGACGGGCGCTGGACTGCAACTAAATCAGGAGGAAAACGTATTAACGGTGTTCTTATCTAAAGCCTGTCGTATTTCTTGAGCGAGGAATTTGTAATCACGTACCGCCTTAGGACGGGGTAGCATCCCAACATTGAAATCCCACAACAGTAATCTGCAATCATCACCGACACTTCCAAACCTGTAGTTTCGCTCATCGCACCTCCATGGATCGAAAGCAACTGCTGAAACCCAGGAGTTGTGTCCTTGACAGCGAGCGATGATTTTGTGCTCAGCTACTGACCATATGGAGACCAAGTCATCCTGCCCGCCCGTTATGATGTACTTGCCATCGGGCGACCAGCAGACGCAAATCAGACCCCCATAATAGCTAGAAAAGACGTCCGTCATTCTACGGAGGGGGGAAATAGAAACGATCAGCTTTTAAATGTCTTTAAAAATCCATATTCCACATCAGAGCTTGCAAGTCCATGGGGAAAGGTATGAACGTACTCCTCGTTTAGATAATCTATGACCCGCATCGTCCCATCCTCTATGACGATTGCTAAACGCCTGTGATCCGGGGAAAACGCGAATTGATTGATCCGCTGATTTGAGAACCTCCATACCGCAACTGGATTGGTCTTTTGGTTCCTCGAATTGACTGACTTCAATACCTGAAATATTCTTTGAGGATGAGCTTTTGCTGCCGCTTCTCCGTCCACCAAACTCTCCGTTTCCGGAATGAAGACTGCATCATCCTTTTCCTTATCATAGACGATGAGCTGCCCATTAGCGTGGGCAGCTATAAATAGACTTTCCGACCCAGGAATCCATTTGATGTGCGTGGCGGGGAAGTTGTTGACGGTTCCCTTTTTGTTAATGCGAGCATATTTTTGTGATATTGGCTCGTACCAGAGGATATCTCCAAAGGAGGAACCCATGACGACATCGATGTGTGACGGCGACTTGGTCGATTCGTTGACATCGTGGCATAGCATGTGCGCCTTCGTGAAGAGGATCTTGCACAACGGCTCCTCCTTGTTTTTGGAACTCAAGTCGAGCCATTGGAAGGCCCGGTTGATATTCGCGAACGCGAAGATCCCATCTGGATTTCTTTCGCTCGGCCGCTTGGATGTGGAGTCCTGCAGGATGACACGGGAGATGAATGAAGAGCCGCTCTTCAACACATTATTTTTGGGTTTTCGTCGCTTCAATCCGTCTTTCGACGCCAGTGTGGGATTGCCCTCCCCAAACGCTGGCGCAGACGCTTGGCTTTGATGAGCAGAGTCGCTCCGACTGTCGGACTGGCTTCCTTCTCTGTCGCTCTCCTTTACAACCCTCAAGTCGGATGACCGAGACCGGGCGCTGTAGAGGCGGGAGACCCCTTTGCGAGTCCCAGTCGTGAAGAGGGACAGCTTCACGCCGGAAGTCAGTGGAGTCGGGATTGTTGCCAGAGGATTCGGATTCGTGACGGGCGCTTCGGATGGATGGGGCGGAGGAGTCGCGAGGTGCAAGTCATTGAGGAGCTCGTATGTTCCTAGATGGTTTTGGTCGTCAACCTTTTAGCGACTGGACCTGAGGGAATGGACCCGTCAAACCGGCTGACAACTTCCCATGAAAACGAAAAAGGACAGTACGCAGATCCAGACCTACCTTCTCCAACTTGCAATGGACAGCCACCGTCCGGGTGGCGGATGATGTTGTTGGTCTCAATAATCGGTACCGGCATGTCATTCGACGTGCCCGCCACTAAGGCGACGGCAACCGGATAACGAGGAGGTGGAGGTGGGAAGACGCTGCCAGATGTGATCAGTAAGAATCGGACGATTTCCCCAGTAAGGAATTTTAGTTATGGGGTGTGGCGGCGAAGATCCTGTTGGTCACTGCCCCATGCCATATTATTTATTATTATATTATTATTGCGCTGTCCCCACTGAGCTCCTTCGCGTTTCAAGTTCGCTTTGAGACCCCACGGGGTTGACCAACCTGCCCGACGCGACAGGAATGCAGGATGATAATGATAAGGCGGCGGCAGCGCATAGCCGCCGCCTCGGGTCACCACTTACAACATGATCGGAGGACAAGGAGCGGCGCTACGCTCTTTCCGGGGTAGGGTTGACTGCAAACTGCAATTGATCGCGTTCCGCAGTTGGATCTAACGACTAATAGCGTCGCTGGCTGATGAGATTATTTTCCGATCTGGAAACGCTGGATTGTTTCGGTGGCGCAATGAGTATAAACGACCATCAAGAATATAATCAGAATCGGTCGTCATGTCAGAACCCGGGACACTATTTACCACAACAGCAGATGAAAATTGTTTGAATTTCACCGGCCGCGTTGATGGCTGAAAACCAGAAATGGGTTCTCGATCACATTCCCCAGAATTGCAGAATGGATCATACTCGTACTCTTTTGTCGATGTACCAGAATTAAAGAAATATCAGCGACCCATCTTTTTCATCGGCACTACTATCGTGAACGTGAAACAATTGCGAGAATATGCAACATCGGAATCTTGAGAGATCCTTTCTAATGGGAGTCTTGGAACCTAACTTCTCCAATGCTCCTCGACTGGTGACAGGAGAGAGGGGAGGGAATGAATAAGTCTGCGGAAGCAACGAACAGGGAGATACGACAGCGTCAACTCTTGGTGTCTTTTCGACGACGCAACCAACTTGAACCTGGCAGTGACCTTGACTGGTTTAGCAGAAGGATGTCTTTCAATAATGCATCTGGTTGGGCGCCACCATCTCGTCCAAGTGTGAGGCTTGGTTAGCGAAGGCTCTTTTGAGTTTTGCGGCTGGTGAAGGATCTTCTTTTGACATGGAGATGGCTTTAGAGGTAGGAAGAGAGCAATTTACAGAACAGAGGAGCACCGTTAAGCAAGATAGGTGTAAGGAGAGTTAAGAGAGAAGGAGCAAAAAAGGTAAAAAAAGGTTGTGAGAGTATGTTGTGAGAGTCTCTTCACTTGCCAGCCTGGGGAATCCGGGGAAGGAAGATCCGAAGAAGCCCGGTGAGTGTGGTGACATCTAGTTATTAGTAGTAATAATATTATTAATAATATATGTAATAGTGCGCTGTTTTAAAGGATCATAGTGGATTTTTAAGTATACGTAAAGCTTGATTATACATAAAACTTCATTCTATGACGAGGTAGATATTAACGAACCAATCCCAAAGTGCCAAGCAACACACAGATACGAAGGGTCTCGGATAGAGTACGGAATATGATTCGCAGGAAGCAATGATTATGTACAGAATTAAAAGCAAATATCATAAAAATGTATCATAGTAAATATACTACATACTACTGCCTAAGGTATGTAATCCGAGACAGCCCGGTATCGCCTTAAACCCTACATAACTTGTTATGTTTAGGGATGCATTAATGCGCGCAT
>NPHW01006297.1:0-14729 GCA_002240705.1 Elaphomyces granulatus | reverse complement strand
ACTAAGCGATCTGAATGACCCAGGGGGTTTGATTTTGAATGTCCGCCACCATATCATAATATGTAGAAAGCTTGAAAGAATTACAGGCAAATGCAAAAGGTACAATTACATATAATGATGGCGAAAGTTCAATTCTCTATTTTAATTTTTACCTTGTTCGACATATGTAGGTACACTATGACATTGTCTTGGAATTCATACTCAGAGAAGAAAAACTGGACACTGAGCAAGGCTCCAAGAGACATTGGAAGATGATATCGTAGTGGAATTGTTGATTTGGTTTTTGTATCATATATCATATGCTCCTCTCAATAGTAGTAACTTACCACTTATTAACCGCGGGAGAGGATACAAGGATAGCTAATTGCTGATCCTGGGAGCAGTAAAATTAGCTACATACCGTACCTTGGAAACTTCCGGTATATAACTAATGTCTTACTATCATGATTTTGCTCGATGAAGAAGCGTCTTTGATTCTGCCATATTCCATGCTGCGTATCTCCGCAGCAGCTTTTAGTTACCTCTTGATTCCTTGAATCTTTTTTTAGACTAAGTGGCACATGTACATAAGTGGGACATAAAATCCTGCTTTACTTCCTTATTAATGGCTGGAGCAGATCTAGTTAATATTTGAAGAGGTAAAGCGTACCCGCAAAAGAGGTCTAGCTGGGAGAACATCTTAGCCGGTCTTTTGCCAGGGGCACGAGACCAGTATCCTTAAAATGCTTAAAGTCCCCCAGCCGGCCAAAAAATATCATTTTTCATACTTCTAGACTTCCTTTTGCCATCCTCTTCCTGCCTATCCATCTTTTGCCCCAGCATTGGGCGTTGTCCCATCACAAACTGCTCCAAACGCAGGAGCAGTTTCGGCACTCTTTAAGGTTTATCTAATGCCCGAGGTTCGTTCAGTTGCCTTATCATAGCTATCTGCTAATCTCATTATTACTTCAACCCTTCAACCCCATCAAAGATCCTCCTTCCTCCTATCCCAAAATCGAGATATACGAACCCCCATCACAAGTCGCCTATGAGCTGCGCGATACCTTATTGGTACCCCTTTTTTCAACACATCCATCGATAAAAGCAGAAGATGACGTGTAATTAATTAATAGAGATCCCTCTCGAAGGATGCTTCCCCCCGCCAGTGAGGATAGCGTTTCGACGCCCCTAAGATACATACCGTTGTCATACAACCACGCAGAGTCGCAAGCCTCTGCATTGAGGCTTGTCTTGACTCTAAATCCGGATTGGGAGACGCCCGGGAACAATATCGAGTTTGTGCGATTTACGGATGGGATAACAAACACTGTGTGTCCAACAGCGATAACAACATAGAACCTATAGAGTCAAAGATGGCGGAAACTGATCCTTGGTGTAGCTTCTGAAAATAATCAATCGCAAACCTGGCTTGACCGAGGAGCAAATTGACAATGAGGCCGTGCTGATGCGTGCCTACGGTAACCACACAGAGATCCTGATAGATCGTGAAAGTACGGATGCCTCTGTTTAAAAGTTCTTGCCCACGTTGCTGAGTAAATCTATGGCGAATAGGAGAAACGAAATCCCATGCCCTCCTTGCGCGTCGCGGCCTTGCTCCTCCTCTTCTTGCACAATTCAAAAACGGGTTACTGTACAGATTCCTTCGTGGGCAACCCGCAACTCCTACTGATCTTATTCGGGCCCCGGTTTGGCGTGGCATTGCGAGAAGGCTGGGGCAATGGCATGCTGTGCTGCCTGTCCAGAAAGGACCGATGACGATGTCCCCTGAACGTCGCTCCCTCTTAGGTCGGGTAGAGCTCCTCGGTTCTCAGGGAAAAGCTATAGCCACAACAACGGATGACATCTCTCCGATTCAGATGAGACGGACAGGGCCTAATCTCTGGGCCACTCTCCAGAAATGGATCTTGGCTCTACCGAGGAAAACAGAACAACAGCGCCAACGGAGAAAACATTTACAGAAGGAACTAGAACGAACAATCGCTGAGCTTGATGACGGATCAGGGATTGGAGAGGAAGGAGTATGGACCACTGGTCCCTCAGTTCTTTTATGTAAAAGTGGACACCCGACTAACATTAATAGCTGATATTTGCGCACTGCGATCTTTTATGCGCAAATGTGATTATTGTTCCGCAAACCAGAAGCCTCACTTTACGCGGCGACGGCGCCGAGAAAGTCCAGTTCATTGACTATGAGTATGCCACTCCATCTCCTGCAGCTTTCGACATCGCAAATCACTTCGCGGAATGGGGAGGTTACAACTGCGACTACAATATGATACCGACGAAATCCGTTCGACGACAGTTCCTAACTGAATACGTCAAGAGCTATCATAAATATCGAGGCCTGTCCAATGCGGGCCAAGAGGAAGTTGTGGACAAGCTCTTTATAGATGTCGACCGGTTCCGCGGAATTCCGGGTTTTTACTGGTAAAGCGCTCTTGGACATCCTAACCTGAACGAGGCGTGTATTACTAACTTTGAAATCAGGGGGGTTTGGGCACTTATCCAAGCTACAATTTCTCAAATTGACTTCGATTACGCATCTTACGCTGAAATCCGTCTCGGTGAATACTGGGCCTGGCGCCGGGAAGTTGACGGTACCCGTGCTCAGACTGGCGAGGAAGTTCCGCTGAGAGAGCGACGGTGGGCACAAGCCTGAAACTGGCATACCAAGTCGCGATCCTTGCGTCACTTATTTTCTTTCGATTCCTTTAGCTTCTATGGCCTTTTTTTTTCTTTCTCTTTCTTCTTTCTTCTGGTTTTTATTTCACACTGAGCTAGACGGTGCCGGTTTAATTTTAAGAGGATTTCAACACTCTCCCCCAGGGCCCCAAACCATGCAGGACGTGGAAAAGACCCCAGTGGACACTGGAAACTTGAAAAGTAGGGCACGGATAATAGAATCTTTAGACCCACGGTTAAGACTTGGGGGAAACGCATGAAGTAAGCGGTCGTTTGTCTTCAACAACTCACGATATTCTAATTCACAAAGACGATATGACAGAGCATGCTAGAAAGACATGTTGCACCAGGGGGGATAGAGAAAAGGATTTCCCGCAATTGGATGGTGGCATGATATCGATACACTGGCGCATGGCAAATATGTATCATACGGCTCTTTATTTTCATTTCTTTTTTTCCCTTTTCCTTCTGTTACTTGCTTATTAGATTCCAGTTTAAAACTACATAATCTTAAATTTTGTTTTATTGTAATATGCGAGCCTGGCGCCCGGAAATGCTACTATTGCTTGGGTTCTATATTTCCCGTCTATCTGTCTGTTTTAATTAATTAGTGAATCGAATTACTACTATTATTATTACACTGCGCGCTTATTGCCCAAGCTATATGGCTTCGAATTCTTCTCGTAACCGCACAAGATCAAGACGTCACCTTGCGGCCGCATCCGGCACCTTCACGCCGCAGCCTGTGCCAATTCATTAGTTAACGAATACCTACCTACATTCAAGCCAAAACATAAATAATATATAATAATATATATCCTACACTGCGGCACGCTTATTGCCCAAGAAACTATATGGCTTCGCCGTTGTCCTTCTTTTCCTCATACATATATAACGGCACAGAAAACCGAGCGGCCGGGTCCGCCTTCAGCCTCGAGGAGCTCCGCGTGTCAATTAGACTAACGAACATTGAATACATTCAAGTCCAAACATAGACAGCTATGTAGAGCTAGCAAGAATATTTATTATTATTGTTATTATTTGAGTGAAATATCCCCCCCATCTCCGAATTATAATACCTATAAATCCCTCTTCGTCGGACCTCCCCGGCCGGGCCTCATGACAATGACCTCATGCTCAATAAGTCGATAGTTATGGGATATTGTCGAATCTATATAGACTAGATAATATTGTTATTATTATGTGATATATGTGCATGAGATTGCACTAAACGATCGGGAAGAGGGAGAGAGGGAAAAAAGAATAACTGCGTAACGTGAAATATTAGTATATAGTACCTAGAATATCATATAAAAGGACGAACGAATAAGCACTTTTCCTTCCTATATTTTACCTAGACATGTGATATATACGCATGAGATCAAATCATATGATACTTCTAGTATGCCTGTCGTGTGATAGTTGTACATGAAGAGAACCTTACCTATCATACCTACTGTACAGCTAGGTGGTCAAAAATAGATATATATTATACGGTTCCGAACGTTGAGATTTAAGTTAAACAAGTGCACGTGCTTATCTTATTATTACTAGGGTACATGTTCAACAGGCCTCTGATCGAATCGCGATCGAATGACATGAATATAATAATGAAGCCGATTTCGAGTCATGATCGATATCCTCATCGTCATAGATTTCAGTATGTATGTAAATAGTTAACTGCTGGTGAGATCAAGTCATTATTGGGAGGACAGCAAGTTTCATACCGTCCTGATCAGCCTAACGGCGGATTGGAAAGCGTTTCATGTTACAAAATCGAATTCATATATAGTACATTGACGTATACCACATTGTCCAAGAGTTACAAATACGCTTCTCTTGTGACAATTGGGCATTTCATAAAGGCTGCACTTCCAAATTATCCAGAGAGAGATGACCTGTGGGCTCCTTCCAGTCTACCACACGAATCTTCACAAAAAGAATGCGGCCAGTGCCATAAGCATGGCCGCCGGCGAAGTTCTGCCGAGACTCGATGCCGCTCCTATGAATAAGGGAGGAGAGCTGGTGCCGACAGGATACAAGCTCGCAGACGGCTGTTGTGTGGGAGTTGAAGCAGGGGTAGGGGTCGAGGCGGGTACAGAGTTGAAATTACCGCAATTGAGTCGTGTATCGTTTCCAGCATGAACGACTAGGGATAGGTTGCCGAAAAACGCAGTATCCCCTCGTTTCGTCGAAAGGTAGTCATCCGTGTAGTTACAACGGTAATGATTTCCGGTAATATTGGCAGCAGTGATATATCCATGCTTTCCACTGAGGTCGCCGAGCTGACACGTTTCGGGGGCGGAATCATCACATTTAGTAGTCATTCCACGATTGTATGGGTCGAAATGTCCAAGTGTTGCTGTGCAATTGCCATCGTCTGGAACCCTGGCCTTATGGATATGGTAGGCTACGGAGAGGATGAGGAACAACCACTATCAGTCGAGGAGAATGGAAGCCTACCGTATGGACCACTATATTCAGTTGGGAAATCCCAGAAGTCAACGTGGACCTCGACACCCACACCATCAGGAGCCGCAGTAATAGTCAAAACTCCTCGCAGAGTGGTGGTGTCCTTGTTTCCCAAACGCGCGTTATAGGTGAGATTGGGGTTACCATCCACCTCCGGTGCATCTTGAGCATGGCTTGGAGCGATCGTCAAGGTGAGCAAAAGCGCCACTAGCAGGTTGACAGCTAGAAACATCTTGGCTTTTGCATTCAAATTAGCTCCGTTGGTTTAACACGTAGGTCCGGTAATTGAGCGTCCGTCGGGAAAAGATATCCAATGATGAGTTAACGCTAGAAGAGGCGTGATGTGGTGTCGATTCTTGATTTTGCGTATGCTCCACGTCGATAGCTATCTAGTAGATGTTTAGGTAGGAAGAGGACAAAGCCTTGGAAGGACCAAGAAACAAAGGAACCACAGGCGGCACATGTGGACCATGGAATATACATATACCGAAGGCAGGTTTAAGGAACGTTCGGATGATTCTCCGGGACATACAATATTTAAGGTCCGAATTGAAATATGGAGACTGACAAGTCGCCATCAACGAGGGGAAGACGCAGAATCGGGTCACACAGTCACTGGAACTATTCAATGTAGGCAGTAGCTATACATAGTAACTACCGTTTGCTATAAAGAAATCTTTCACCAAACGTTCTCCAGGATATCGAAGCCGCTGGAAGATCTGGGCATCCCCTGTAAACGGTGTTTTTTGATATACTACAGGTGAGAAGAAAAATCCATGTGAGACTCTAAGCCGGAAAAAAGAATCTTGTTCATTGCCATTCTGTTGTTCCTGGCACTAGTGACTCCTGACAGGCTAAGTTGTTTCATACATACATACATGGGGGAGAATATGTATTTTCACTATTTATGGAACACATTAATTAACCTATAATATACCTAATATATGTACCTAACTACTATGTACTATTCTACTGCATACATGCTGGTCTATCGGCATTGACTCGGCAATCGGTTTATAATGTACCGTACATACATATAAGCTCCCTTAGAGGTTGGAATCAAACCTGGAAAGCTCTCAAATTGTTTTGTTTAGTTAGGGTATAGGGAACTTCCGGGTTTGCCATCAGGGTGTACCTGTAGATGCAGATTGCCTTTTCAGGAAAACGGGCGATCCCCATACGTCAGGACTCAGGGATCGTCAATCGCACTTATGTATGTCCGTTAATATTAGTTTAAAGCTTAAGCCTTTAATTTTAAAAGCCATTTCTCGCCATATTTAAGTTTTTTTTTTTTTTTTTTCATATATATATACATATGTTCTATCATTCGAATATGAGTCTAATGATGAATTTGGATTTGAACTAAAAACTAATAATAATCTCCGGTGGCTGATCTAACTTTTTAGGGCCACCCTAGCTAACAGAAAATGGCCCCACTGTGGCAATGGCTACTTACTGACTAGTTGACTAGCAGATTCCAGAATAATGTCAGGGCAGCAAGAACCTTACCTCAGCATGCTCAGACCCTCCCCCTGATTGGTTGGTCGCGGCAGAAACCCCAAAGGCGGTCTGAGCATGCTGAGGTAAGCAAGAACCATGTTCAACTGTTGGATTAATAACAGGTACGAAACGTTTCAGATAGTGTGGAAGCATCGGGCCGTAGACAATAATAAACTTAAGTGGATTTCATTCTTAATTGGACCTCCGAGTCACTTTATTAATTCGGTAACTACCAACATCCTGTCAGGCTACAGCTCTATCTACCTAAGGTAGGTACATACTTTGATAGTGCGGGGTACCTCTACATTGCCGACTATCAATAAGATCCCAAATTGTTTAAAATAAATTATATTAATCTATCCGTATGAGAGTGCTCGATTAACCAATCAATTAGTTACGTAGACTAAATAAATTAAACCATTCCTACTCTTTCCATTTTTTGGAAGGCCAAGTCTCGCCATCGTTGTCCGGCCGCGATAGAATACCAACTGCAGCATCTGTGAGTCGAATCAAACGCCGCTGCTGTCGTGATACATTTCTCAACGAGGAAAGAACATGAAATAAACAACTATGATAGAATATACTCTGGACTGCCAGGCGCAGCTGCCACCTGATTGAGCACACTCAGCATGCGCTGTCGTTGTCGTTTAAGGGCCTATATCTAACCAGGAGATGAGCGGTGTGAGTGCACGGGCCTCTGTCATCGAGCCCTAATATTGGGTAAATACTAAAACCTGGCCAATACCCGATACTTTATCGAAATACGTAACGCGGGGAACCAAGCTTGTTGTGTCGCACAACATATCATATACTAGTATTCAAGCTTGATACTCAATCGATCAGCTCCTCTTGTTTAATCCCATGAAAAAAAATATATGTGTGGTTTGCTGCCCTTTTTTTTTTCCAAGTCTTGTATGCATACTGAGGAACAGGGATCGTTTGCAATTGCATGCAACCCCGCAGAATCGTACATACCTGATATAGTTCTCCATAGGATCCTATGCAGCTAGAATATCTAGTCTCCCTAGCAGCCTTTCTCCTTCGGTTCTTATTTCTTCTGCTTTTCCTTCTCTTTTAGATCTCTCGATAGGTACAATCCAGGCAATTGTTCAATTCCCGGAAGAAGCTTAAAAAAAAAAAAAAAAACGGGAGTAGTATGATGATGATGACTTCATTGCATGTGCGAATGGGAAGTTCCCAAAGATAAAGAGCCTTATTAATTCAGTTCCCACAACGTCTGTCTTCTTTTCAATTTCTTCCTTTGAACATATTCCCCTATATCACCCTTCAAATCCTTTCACCTTCCCAAACCAAGATATTCATCTTTTAACCATTGATTAACTGTCATTGAAAACTTCATGACCATGTCCCACTTACAGAATCGTTTGGTCGTTGACCTTCCTGTGAGTCCCAAAGTCACTAGCCCAGTAGACGCGTGCGGAATCTCCCAGCATTGGATCAAGAAATTGGAGACAGTTCTTGGCAGCAATGATTTCTCTCATCTATCAGAGCTCTTTCATCCGGAATCCTGGTGGCGTGACGCCATTGCCCTGCAGTGGGACCTTCGGACGATCCAGAACCTAGATCGGATCGAGGAATTCATCAAACAGTATCAGCCCAATGCGATGCTCTCCTCTTGCCGTCTCCAGGGCGATGGCAAGTATCGACCCACCTTTGACACCCCCGTCAATGGCTTGAACTGGATTCTCTCCATGTTCTTCTTCGAAACCAGACTGGGCCGGGGCACTGGGGTTTTCCGTCTGACACAGGACAATGCCGGCGTCTGGAAGGCGTTCACGATGTACACGTCCCTACAAGAGCTCAAGGGTTTCGAGGAACCACTGGGGCCTAGACGAGTTCCGGGGACGAGCCCCCCGGTGCCAGGAGCCCTCAAACCGAGTACCTGGGTTGAGAGACGCCAGAGACAGTTGGAATTCCTTGATGAAGAGCCAACAGCTCTAGTCGTTGGTGCAGGTAGCTATCCTACCCTCCAATTTCCATAGCTCAAGAGATTTTGCTCGTGCTCACCATTGAGAAGGCCATTCCGGACTCAATATCGCGGCTCGCCTTCAATCACTTGGGGTCTCATGTCTCATTATCGACAAGAATGAGAGAATTGGAGATAATTGGAGGAATCGCTATCGCGTATGTTTATGTGGATTGAATTCATTCCATCATCATTCCCCTGTTTCTCATTCAGAGTTCACCGTTCCTCTCCTAAGAATGAAACTTGCTTTAGGTTCTGGTAACCCATGATCCAGCGGAATTTACTCACATGGCATATCTGCCTTTTCCCAAAAACTGGCCCCAGTTTACGCCCAAAGACAAACTGGGAGATTGGTTGGAGACCTATGCTAGTGTGCTCGAACTCAACGTGTGGACCAGCACAAGTATAAAGAGTGCTGAGTATGACACCGAGAAGTCAGAGTGGACTGCAGTGGTCATTCAGAAAAATGGCAATGAGAAGACACTTCGTCCTCGCCATCTGATTTGGTGTACCGGTCACACTGCAGAACCTTTGTCCACATCACTCCCAGGACAAGGAGATTTTAAGGGTACAGTTTATCACGGAATCGACCATCAGGATGCATCTTTATATGACGTAGAGGGCAAGAATGTTGTTGTGGTTGGAACTGGCAACAGTGGTCACGACATTGCAGAAGATTTTTATCAGAAT
Source organism: Elaphomyces granulatus (assembly GCA_002240705.1). NCBI lineage: Eukaryota > Fungi > Ascomycota > Eurotiomycetes > Eurotiales > Elaphomycetaceae > Elaphomyces > Elaphomyces granulatus. The sequence continues at coordinate 5,398 of NPHW01006297.1, read as the reverse complement.
GGGGCTAAGGTCACCATGATTCAGAGAAGCGGAACCTATGTGGTCACAACTACTAAAGGAATTCCTATCCTGCATTCGGGATCTCACAATGAGCATTCGTTCGTAAAATTCTCTACCCTATTACCTCCCCTTCTTCCTAACTCGTTCTCAGGCCCCCGACTGAGCAAGTGGATATTGTCACTCAGAGTCTCCCAATTCCAGTGTTCTTCAAGTTCTGTGCCTGCGTCACAGATCACATCGCATCTGTTGAACGAGAGCATCTCGATGGATTGGAGAAGGCCGGGTTCAAATTGCATTACGGACCGAATGGCGGTGGCCTCATCCAGCTGTACTACACACGTGGTGGAGGTTACTACATTGACTCGGGTTGCAGTCAGTTAATCATTGACGGGAAAATCAAGGTGAAGCAGAGCCCCGAGGGCATCGCAGGGTTCAAGCCTCATTCACTTGTTCTGAAGGACGGCTCAGAGCTCAAAGCCGACGTGGTAGTCCTCGCGACTGGATACCGCAACATGCGCTCGTCGGTCCACAAAGTGTTGGGCGACAAGATCGCAGATCAATGCCGGGATGTTTGGGACCTGGATGAAGAAGGTGAAATTAATACCGTAAGTTTCCATCCTCTGCTTTAGGATTCTATCATCGCTCCCCCCAAAATCCTCCAAAAAACCCCTATGCTACTACATAATACTTGGTCTAATAAAATCCTGTTTTGCCTCGTCGCAGATGTGGCGCCCCAGTGGTCATCCTCGGTTTTGGTTCATGGGTGGCAACCTCGCTCTCTGCCGGATTTATTCTAAATTTCTGGCATTGCAAATCAAGGCCATCGAAGAAGGCTTCACTCCAGCTCCTCCGACGACTTAGGAGCCACGAGGAAGAGATCAGTGAAGGATGATCAGCTTGTGTAGATGAAATTCCAGCTGCCACTGTCGTGAATATTGAAAGAAAGAAAACACCAACGAGTCTCAGCTCTAATAGAGAACTTATTAATACAATACCTATCACCAGTGCCCTATTTCTGTCGCCAGCAGGTTACAGTGCAGGAACTAGAGGTGGGAAATGAAATTTTTGAAAGATTCTGAAATATTTTTGTGCATACAAAATATTCCCCACCAAATCTTCTCACCGTATATTCTTCAATAATAACTGAAGTTCAGGCATAGAAAATGACCTCGGAATCAAATTATTATTATTATTTCCTAATGCGGATCTGTCAGCCTTAGTTGGCCGATTGCCGCTAGGTCCTAAAGCGAGCTATCAACGAAACGAAGAGTGTATTTTACAGTTTAAGTCGAGAAAGCGCTGTTGTGGCCACCGAATTTGGCTGGCGGGTGTCGCCATTTTCAGTGGCCTTGACAGTGAGGTGTTGCGTCGCACTTGGTACAAAGTACTGCTATTCCAGGTACAACCCTCCCCCACCAATAATCAATCACAGCAAGCCGCTGCACCACAAAGAATTGTCTCCACTATCATATATATAGCCCTAAATATAAAACCCCGTACTAGTATCTTATAGTCCACAGATTAACTTCCAATCGAAACTTCTATCCAATACTTCAAAAAAGGGCTACAGGTTGTTGCCTGAGATTTGGTGGAGGATTTAATATAAAAATGTTATCATTCCAGCTCTTAACTTTCCCCCCCAGTCTACCAAAGCATGGCACCGCCTGCAAATGCCCGCCAGAATCACCCCACAAGTTTCATCCAAGCCTTCACAAAGCGAGAACACCAGAAGCGAATCGCAAAACAAAGGCCGAAACTTACGGCTGAGCAGCATGCAGCCCTCTGCCAAAAGCTCAAAGAGTCTTCACTCCTCAACCCGGACTACGCCGACAACACCAAAATTAATATTGCAGGCATACTGCGAAAATGGAAGAAGTATGTGCCTCTTGTCCTCTGTATCAGGAATGGCTAGTTAACTGGTATGAAGATACTGCGAAACCGTCAAGCTGAAGGCGTGTTGTCGGAAGGCGATTGAGGAGGCAGACCGAGCGATGTCGATGGATTTCCTTCTGCATCTGTGTGAGACATACAAGATCCAGTCGTGGGGCACATCGTGGGAGTATTTTCGCCAGTACAAGCAGCTATACGCCAGCGTCACGGGTAAATTGATGGACAGGAACGACAGCAACGAAGTTAAAAAGGTGCGTCTCGCTTCCGCTGCCGCTGCAGGGTTGCTGCTGACAGTCCTTCCAAGTGGCATGACGCCACTTTAGTCCCTCGTTATGGCCTTAGCCCCCCCAAGGATGGAAAGGACGTCGGAGACTCGGGCGATTTGTTGGCCCTTCAGACCTTCAATATCGCATACGACACGGGGATCTTCCCTCGGGAGCGGCATCGCCTACAACTATCGGCGTGCTACCTTATCCTTGCCTGCACAGGGGCGCGGCCGGCCGAGGTCGTAGATAACGAGAAAGTGAAGCAGATCAGGTGTTTAGGGGAGCTCTTCGAGCCAGAAGCCGAGGATAACGATTCCAGGCTGTTCAAGGAGCTTTCGTTGCCCGTGGACGTCCAAAGGCGCTCTGCTATGAAGACATCTTGCTGATGGTCGTGCGCCACCCGCAAACCGGCGAGGACGTCCTAGCAATGTCAATTAAATTCATACACCACAAGGGAGCAGACAACAAACCAAAGCCGTATGATCCCCCCAGAGTCTTCTCAGCGCTTGCTAACGGTGCCCGCCAGGACCATTTTCTTCTTCACCACGACAAGAAAGCTGATCTTCTGCCTTATCACCATCGTCGTCAGCCTCGCAGTTTGCGACGGCGCGTTCCAGGCGCAGAGTTTGACCAGTGCCAGACAGGTCTTTCAGACGAAGAACCTGGGCCCCGTCAAGTGCACTCCGTTCCGCTGGAAGAAGGAGTGGCTGAAAAGACCTGTTTTCCGCCGATTCAATGGCGCAATCATTTCAGACGAACCTCTTCAGTATCACAGACTGAAAGACGACATGGCACGGCAATCGCTAGATTCTGGATGTGAGAAGGCCATTGAACCAAAGGCCTGACGTAGAGGAGCGGCAAACTCGGCCAACGGTATGTGCGTCCACGGCTCCAAGAGCCACCTCCCATTTCTAACAGTTTGCGGTAGCCAATGCGTCCGATGCTGTCCGCGATCAGATGATGCGTCACGATCCGAAGTGGGCCACTTTCAACAGTGCATACATTAACGAGAAGGTTGAGTTTCACCTTCAAAATGCATTCCTGGAGGAGCCGACCGAAGACGGCCTGATCGGAATGCTCTCGCATATAGGCCTGATGCGCGACCCCCGCGCCAGCAAGAATATGGTCCCTGATGAGGTCTGGGAGAATATGCCGGCTGATCCAGATATCGTCGAGCTAGAGGCGGAGAGAGCAGAGCTTAAAAGCGGCAAGCACCGGATCAGAGGCACGGACAACGAGCAACGGATCCGAGACCTCACGAAGGAGATCAGGACCAAACGGGCGAACCGCCGCAAGGACATCCAGCGTGAGTACCGGATGGATTATTTCTATAACCGCCCGACCTGGGAAATTGAGGAGCAGGCCAAAGGGGAAGAGGAAGTTTACATCAAACCGACCGTCAAGCTCTGCATACCCGAGCGTGCCCAACTCGCTAAGATCCTCTGCGAGCAACCGAAAGACTTGAGCTCCAAGAAGCTCCTCGAACTCCGCATCGAGGCTGCCGACCTCATGGTCGCCCTGTGCGACAAGCGAGAGACGGTCAAACGAGGCCCGACGCGAAGGACGCTGGCCGTGGCGAATAAGGCTCCTCCCGGGGACCCTTTCCCGCTTTTGATGGACAGAAGGCAGTGCCCGCGCTGCATCGGGGATGAGGGGCTCTCCTATGAAGAAAGGACTTTCAAGTACTGTCGACCTTCGGTGATGTATGACCACTTTGATAGGGAGCACGCGCAACAGCTGAGAACACAAATATCATGCAACCACCCCAAGTGCAAGGGGGAGGCACCGTTCCAGCACCTGAATCATTTCAAGGGCCATGTACAGGAGACCCACGGCATCAAACTACGGTCCTCATCCATGTGACCTCCCCTCCCATATCTGGTGTCTTCTCTCATTGTATATAGTTAATCTATAGATATGTTTGGCGAGCGCCTGGGGCAGATGTCCCGTTATTGACCTCGGTCGAGAATGACTAGTCAGCCCACACTTTGTTTTCAAAACTTGGGTGGCAGCTCAGACCGCCGGAGGATGCAAGAAAATCTTCTGTTATTGTTTTAATTGTCTGAAGTTCATTATGCAGATTGTTTTGCCTCGTTCGGTATAATCTACTCGTGTTCAGGTATTAGAGATCAATAGTGAATTCTATGGACTCGCGACAATCCCCTGAGGCTGCTGACCAAGATTTCACCCCCTTTCAGTCCCTGTGAATCAGAAGGCGTCAATGTGGGAGTATTCGAAGTTGCACTCCAAACAGGTTCTATGAGACGGTGAGGTCGCGGAAGGGGCGACAAATCGTAGGCGGGGGAAGGATCTAGTAGCGCGGAGTTGTAAATTTGTTGTGCGAAGGGCTGCGGCGCTTTGCTCCTTGATTCAATCATGGCAGTCCGGCTAAGGGCAGGCAAAGCCGGAATATGTGACAAGCCCATTCCACATCCATGTTGCATGAAATGTTGCATGAAGTCCATACGGCGTTAAAGGAAATGCTGGATGTGCCAGCGGAAGTGCCAGTAAATAAAAGTCGGTGATAGAAAATTATTTGAACGAGTGTGGGTTGGCATTATATTGCACCGCAACCCTCTCAACCCAACTATGATAGTCGGGGGGGAGGCCGGATTATATCCAAGGCGCAACTCACAAGTACTAGCCGCAGACAAGGTAAATCAATACTTAGGTAGCCTTACTCCAGCTGCAGGCTCTCAACATGTCAGTGAGCCGACCCGTCTACAAGAAACATTGTTTTCGGGACCTGCGTGAGCCGAAGAAATCATGCATGGTATGGAGTCGCTCTCCAACCCACAAAACAAGGACGTTCGTACAGACCACGACGGCGATCCTTTGTCCTATTCGGATACCCTGATCAGGATCCGATTAGATGGCCACCAGCTATCAAACAACTATAATCACTTGAAGAAAAGGGACTTTAATAGTCCAAGTGATCAGCCAAATGCCAAAAGGGTGTAAGCAGATGAACCGGCGAGTGGGTATTCAAGCGCAAAGCATTTATGCTACTGGTAGTCTCAGAAACTCAGACCACCTTCGGATTTTTTGTTAAGACTTACAGTCGGATCTTTACTATACAGTAGCGGAGAACCCCGGTCAATTAAACCGTAAATAATTCGTCTATAAACTGTTTAAAATTTCAAACCGCCCGACCTATAAGTTGAACGAAATACATCCGCCGATCAAACCGGTTTTTAGTTGAACAGTATGAGCGAACAAAACGAGTTTATTTTTAGTGGTTT
>NPHW01006296.1:0-10435 GCA_002240705.1 Elaphomyces granulatus | reverse complement strand
TAATTAGATTACTGCCAACGCTGCACGGTCCACTCAGAGCCTCCATTCCAGTCTTGTTGACCAAATTCTCGACCTCGGTCCAGTCTGGATGACTTTACAATGTACATACTGATTTGAACCTTGTTATGGTGACCAAGTACTTACGGGTACGTATAGTTAAGGAGATGCTAGATTTTATGATTGGTTAATTCAGGAGATCATGATTATGCATCAGGAATATCCGTCAGAAAACGCTGGTTAAAAAATTTAATTTTTGTCACATATATCATATGGCTTGAATTTCGAATTTTCCTATACAGGTAGGCATTCAGGCTGAACATATGGGGGGAAAACCGTCAACAGAAAGAGCAGCATTGTTTCCATTGCCATTCTAGAAAGAGCCAGGGCCCTTATATTCCCAAGACAAATATTAGAGGGGAGGAAACATTTACTCTTGATCGCAGAGGACGCCAGTGTAAGAATATGGTATGTGAATGCCCGGGGTGTGTCTGACAAATGTCTAATTTGAGACTCAGCACCTTGCTGACATTGAGTGGGCGTTCTCGCGTCTCAGTGTCTGATACTGAGATTGTGCTGGGCCGAGCTAACTAGGGATGGACAGAAGAGGCGTGGTGAAGAAATCATGGCTTGGAACTCTCGTTCGATGGATATACATCATGTTGCGTGAGAAAAATAGATCCATCGTGTACTGGCTTCTATATCAAGTCAATGGGGCAAGGAAATATATTAGGAAATGTATGCAATATAATGCATAGAGGGAACAGAAACCCGTCTTTTAAAAGTGGGGAAGCAGGCATTTTTGAAACGTAACCTCGTGCACTTCTCAGCCTGAGAGAATTTAAAGTTAGCAGAGAATCTAGGTTAAACCCTCACGGGGTCTCGTATAGTATCCGATCCCTTCGCTTGACCGCAGCTCGCATATGCTCTTTCTCCAGGAACTACTGGATTGATAAGGTCGTGAGGTATCGCATCCTGAGACGTTGCTTCTTCTTCTCCCGAGTCAAGCTTCGACCTAAAGCGGCGTCTGTCGGTTCGTTTTTCTTACTTTCACACGTGCAATCTGCTTACTAAAACATTGGCTGCTCCAAGGTTCACGCCAGAGGAACCTCGGGTTTAGTGATCAGATTGGATCATGATTGCATCATGATTGCAATGGCTGTGGTGACAACCGGTCACTTGGTCGGCAGGCGACTTTGAAAGAAATAATGGAGGTATTATCGATATAGAGTATTGCACATGTTTACTCCAACATTGAGCTGGCGGCTCTCGCTTCTTGAAAACGATTGGAATGGTCTGCCAGAGCTCCTCAAGGCCCAAGGAATTGATACACGTAGCAAGGTGAAAGAGGTGGCCAAATTCGGCCGTCATACCACCAAACCACTACCAGAGTAGCTAGCCCATAGATATCTACAGTCAGCATATCCGATAGAAGGCGCTCAGGCACAAGTTTATACAAAACCAATAAGCAATCGAGGCGCAAAGCGTTGGACCCTGTGTTGAAGAGCAACAGGGAGCAGAATGGAGGTCATGAGACCCGTCAGATCTCCTCCAAAACAACTCGCACGCAACCTCGTTTCTCTACACGGTAATAGTAGGTGTTCAGGCTGGGCCATTCCGCAAGCGACTCAGGACCTTTCTCGCGCACTATTGCCCTCAACACCGGCCATAAGGCGCAGTCATCAATTCCAAAGACAGATCCATTCAGATAGTTCTTGCCCTGGAGCATCTGGTCCCAGTAAGCCAGCGCTCGAAATGTCTCCTCATAACCTTGTCGAGACCGCCGCCACAGCACGGTCAGCTCCTCGATAGCCTCAAGTCGGCTGCCCCCAGGAAGCCGGTCAACTCCCGGTCTCTGCTGATCAGAGGACAGTTGGCCTAGATAAGACAGGATCTTAATGTCCCCAGTTACAGTGACGTTGCCATCTGGACTTAGATATATCGGACGCTCACACTCCGCGGCCCGCTTTGGTGCAGTGGGCGTTGGAGGATCACTGACGACTTCGTGCCGCAACCCATTCTCAGCCAAGGCGAGGCGAACGCGCAGGTCAGCAATGTCATCGTCGCTGAGCACTAGTGTCACGATCGAAGGAATATTGAAATTAACCACATCGAAGCCGCCTCCGTAGATAGCATCCCAATCGAAGTTCGGGTCATGATTCTCACGACCAAAAGCGCGAATTAGCCGTTCAGTCTCGGCGGCGTCTCCGTGGATGACGGGGCGAGCTTGATTAGGATGCTTAGCTACAGCGCCTTGGCCCCAGATAACGGTGGTGGACGGTTGAATGAAGGTTCCGATGTGGCGGAAGGTCAGCGAAATGCGTTCTCCGCCAAACGCTCGCTCCTCTGGAGCTTTAGCAGAGTCGGGGCGGCGATCGGGACGAATACTATGCAACCATCGACGGTTGGTATGTTCCCCAAGAACGAAGAGGGACTCATGCGGCATGGGTACACGTTGGGTCGGCCGACCAGCGCTATCATCTTCCGCTGTGTCCACGGCGGTTACTTTAGTGCGCAAGACCATGGTCCGCTGGGCGCCTAGACTGACGTTGGCGATGTATGAGCCGCGCACAATGTCCAGGGTTTTATCCGCATGCTCTGAGATGCGATCCTGTCCATCTCGATATCGCTGGATGAGTACATGGTTCAATGGATGGCCGAGGGCCTGCTCCACGGCAGTACGGACCAATTGAACGGTCGAAGTGTACGACTGCAACTGGGGTGATTCGTCCGCGGGATGTCGGTAAATTGGAATGACGCCGTCCGGACGAATCTCGCCTTGCACAGCCACGAGCCGCGGTACAGGCCCAGATAAATGGTACATCTTCTGCCATCTTACTTCGTCGCGGATCCGTGTAAAGGCCTCAGAGGGCAGATCTAAATTATATTGGATACGGGAGTCACCTTCCCCTATACGGTCACCTGGTCCGCGAATTCCTGGCTGCGTCGGCTTTGTCGTTTTCGCTGGCTTTAATTTAGGGGCGGAGTTGGTCTCGGGAGCTTCGGGCCGGCGGGGCCGTCGCATCCGAGTCCGCTGTCTCTCGGCGGGAACGGACCGGCGCGGGATAGTGGCGGAGTTCCGCTCATCGACTCTTCTTTCCTCCTCGCCATCGTCTTCTTCGTTCTTCTGCCCCTGCTTCTGCTCCGCGTCCATCTGCACCTCCCGCTTCACCTGCACTTCATGCCCTTTGTTCGGATCGTCCCTTTCATCTCCCTCATTCTCATCATTACCATTGTCCCCTGCCGTGACAAGACCGACCGCCAGGTAGTCCAGAACCCCGTCCAGGCCCGCTGGAGTGACACCCGGAATGTCAGATGAGTCGTCTATGCGGGGGCTGGCGTGCGCGATGTCGTCGGTTTCTTCCCAATCCTGCTCCTCAAGCAGTTCCTTTGTAGATATCCCGTTAGCGCCCATGATGTCAGCCATACGACGCATAGCTTCTTCGTGGCGAGCGAAGCTGCGAAACCCCAAGCAGTCCTCAATGAGTGTGACAGCGAATCCCTGGCGGACAGCATCGAGGGCAGTGGCGTAGACAGAGATGTTGGACAAAGTGCCGCATAAATAGAGCTCGGTAACAAATTGAGAACGGAGCGACAACACCAAGCCAGGTGACTGAAGGGCTGAGTAGTCGGATTTAATGATCTGAGTATCAACCTCATGATCGACGGCTGCGACAATTGGCGCCGGGAACTGCACGCCGGGTGTTTGAGGGCGGCAGGGTGGGTCGGGTCCGGATAGGAAGGCCTCCGGATCGACCTCGTTACTCTCCTCTTCTGCGATCTCGGCGTCAGCTACTCCCACTTTGTCTGCGTCGGTATTTTCTCCACGGGTCCGCACGTTGTTCCTCTGAGTGGCAGCATCCCGCTTGCGAACCTGGATGGAGGATTTCGTTCGTTTTTTGCTGTCGAGGGAACCGGCCGCCAAAACAATCCGTTCGCTGCCGGTGTCGGGGTCGATGAGGAGGCAGGAGGACTCGTACTGGGAGCGCACCCAGACGATGTCGCCAGAGCGGCGGAAGCTCTGGACGAGCCCAGGTATCAGGTCTATGAAGTTGGCGACGTTAGACACAGGGAGGTGGCCCGATGTCCGGACGAAGTCGTTTTGCAGGTCCAGGAGCAGCAAGGCCTTGCGGGTCTGAATGGTAGGCAGCTGACTGTGCGGGACTTGCATCCTCGAGTGGGCGGCCATGGCTGGGGCATGCTTGGGAAGATAAGACCTATTAGAGCAAATCACCGCACAAAAAGGCGCCGGCCTAGGAAATTGTAAAGATAGGCGGAAGCAGGATGAGTGTCTTGTCACGCACAGTGCGTCAAGCTCAAATCGGGGGTTGAAGATATTCGGAGCTGACGATGCCGGACAAAGAGTTGAAACGTATCTAGAGACGAAGGCACATATTGGGTGGCAACGGTTGTCACGATGGCAATTGTAATAGTAAACAATAATTGTAATGGATGATGGTCGGCCGATGCCACCGAAGTTGATGAGTATGATGACACCGTGTTTGTTATGTTTGTTATGTTTGGTTTGTTTGTTGCGTTTGTTTTAAGTTGCGGTGGCTCGGTCTATACCATAAGAGATAACCTCATTATTGCTCAATCTTAATGATATGATAGAAGATATAATTACATATATCGATATGAAACAGCGGTCAGAATTCAATCGATACATCATACAAGAAATAAAGAGGTTTTACGGAGTAATGTAATCGATCTCCGGCAACGCTTCAAGAGTTAGCGACTGAGCTAAGCTTCTAGCGTAAAACCTAGTCCCAAGTCAGCTACACCAGTCCCAAATTAGATTAATGACAAAGCAAAAGCAACCAGTAGGGAGCAGAGTCAGCAGAATCCACCTGATGTCGGCCGGAGGAAGAGTCCAACTCCGGTCATCAGCTGATCTTTTTGAATATTTTTTTATTGAATCTGAAAAGATCGCGAGGATCGTTGCGGAAGATAAAGCTGCATCCTAATTCCATCAATTCCTATTTATTTGTTGCATTGCACCTCAATCTCCCCCTCTCTGTCTTTGTCTCTGTCTCCATCCCTCTCCCTGTCTCATTCACTTCTCAATCATTGCAGATCCCCCGCCATGGCTTCCACCGCTCTACCACGAGCTCTGCGATTGTCCTCTCGTCTCTCCTCCCGGTCTCTATCCTCATTCTCTCGTCGGGCAGTTCCCCGACGTCCGGTAATTGCTTCACAGCAGCCATTACTAACTCCCGTTTCGGTGCGTGGGATCAAAACTATCGACTTCGCTGGCACTAAGGAGAAGGTCTATGGTAAGTGGCGGCAACGAAACAGTAAACCAGGAAACAGGGACAAGAAAGCAAAAGTGACAACCCATCAAAGAAAGACACGGGAAGCAGGAAAAGAGGAATAAATACTTAACTTTTTGGGTTCATTAGATTAGTGGCTAACTCGGTGACATGTCCACAGAGCGCGAAGACTGGCCACGAGACCGCCTGCAGCAATACTTCCAGAATGACACCCTTGCCTTGATCGGCTATGGCTCGCAGGGCCATGGGCAGGGTCTCAATCTACGTGACAATGGACTCAATGTTATCATCGGAGTGCGGCGAGATGGTGCTTCATGGAAGGAGGCGGTCCAAGACGGCTGGATTCCCGATAAAAACCTGTTTGATGTCACAACCGCCGTCAAAAAGGGCACCATTGTCATGAACCTACTCTCCGATGCCGCCCAGTCCGAGACCTGGCCGACGATTAAGCCCATGCTCACCCCAGGCAAGACCCTCTACTTCTCTCACGGCTTTTCCCCTGTCTTCCGTGATCTCACCAAGGTCGATGTGCCCTCCGACATCGATGTTATCCTGGTCGCCCCCAAGGGTTCTGGCCGCACTGTCCGCTCGCTCTTCCGTGAAGGCCGTGGCATCAACTCATCCATTGCCGTCTTCCAGGACGTCACGGGGAAGGCCAAGGAGAAGGCCGTCGCCCTCGGTGTTGCCGTTGGATCCGGCTACCTGTACGAGACCACATTCGAGAAGGAGGTCTACTCAGACCTGTACGGTGAACGGGGTTGCCTCATGGGTGGCATCCACGGTATGTTCCTAGCTCAGTATGAGGTGCTGCGGGAGCGTGGCCACTCACCCTCCGAGGCCTTCAACGAGACCGTTGAAGAGGCCACCCAGTCGCTGTACCCGCTCATTGGTGCCAATGGAATGGACTGGATGTACGCCGCCTGCTCCACGACTGCGCGCCGTGGTGCTCTAGACTGGACCCCACGCTTCAAGGCCGCCCTAAAACCTGTGTTTGATGAGCTATATGACTCTGTCCGCGACGGCACCGAGACCAACCGATCCCTAGAGTCTAACTCGCGGCCTGACTACCGTGAACGACTCGAGCAGGAACTAAAGGAGGTGCGCGAGCTGGAAATCTGGCGTGCGGGCAAGGCTGTTCGGTACGTACTACTTTTGTGATTTAATTTCCTTTTCCCCGCTTCGTTCTTTTTGCGTTCCTGTTCATTATAAACTAATAAGGAAATTGCACAGATCACTGCGTCCCGAGAACCAAAAATAGGGAAGTCAAACTAAGTAGAGGAAGACATTGTATGGAAGCGGAAATCTGGAGTAGGAGATTGAGATTCGCTAGAGAACAAAAACAAAACTCAAGTAAAGAAATGGGAAAGGAGGAAAGAAAATTCTGCGCATCTACAGGTGGACCCCTTTTCTACGTTCATTTCTTCCATCCAGACACCATCATGGCCTACCGGCCCCGGGAATGCAAATTGGTTTTCTCCTTTTATCCCTCCTATGTTTATGTATGTAGCTTCATTCTTTTGCCCCGGAGCTGGAAGTGATGATTTTATCTGGGCTAGTTGGGAGTCGACTTGCAACGTCTGCATAAAATTTAAATAATTATTGAGAATTTGAGATTTGTTGGCTCTGAAAGTCTTAAACTCTTGATGTATGATATGTACGAAATTTGTTTTTTTCCATCATTCTCAATGTACTTGGCTTTATGTACGCTTGACCTATGATAGGGCTGCGAATAGTCTCATCACGGGTCAAGATTCGATCAACGCTAAAAATTGTGGGGACTATAGGGCCTGAGCTACATTAGGTTGGTACCCACCTACTTTACTACTTTGGTTATAGTCTTGCACCATCGAGTCTTGGCCACTTTTAGTGCAGGCTTCGTTTATGATATCATAGGTTGATTGAAATCTACAATCGTCGCACAGTACATTAACAACGTGGATGCGGCCTTAAAATGACTATTATCAAGTCAAACTAGTCAATCAGAGTGCAGATTGGTATTATATATCATGTCCGGCTTACTTACTTCGACCTTTGTCACTACTACAGACCATTGAATATTCGGCAGTGTGCCTACAATGTATAGCTACATAGCGATCAATTAATTGGTCTTTGATTGATTGATTGATTGATTGTTGTTTGTCAATTGATTAGCTCAAATAGGGGAGCGGAGCTTTTTTATAGCGGAGCGCAAAATAAACATTACTCCCTGGGATATATCGCGATGTCTTTATTATTAGTATGACAGTTACAATCAACCGAGGCTACCCTAGGTCTGAAATATCATCCTATGATATGAAGCTAGTGGTGCCTACATTATCGAACACTTTTATCATGTACTCGATCTACATCTCGAATTGTCAATGCAGGAATCAGGATTATGGTTCTTGGAATCCGAATATTCTATCGGGGATTGGAAACACATGCGCCACCTGGCAAAGGGGAATTCTGCCTCTATGTGAGTAAGTCGCCAGCTGGTGAAAGAATTCGGCTCATATTTAGCTATGGCAATACTGTTGACTGGAGGCAACCCTATGCCGCTGAATCGAGGTCGGTCTGCCATGCTGTCGATGTGGGTCGTGTGCCTGGACTTGGTGTCCGCAATTGGATTCCCTCGTAGATGAGGTACTGTGGGGTGTGTCGCCTAGCTTAGACAGCACTTTTAATTGCATATAACGGACATCTGTTTTCAATCCCCGATATCCCAAAGACCATATTCCTGCATCATTGATTTCTGCATTAGAATGGCAGGTTCATTTTCTCTATCTCTTACTCGATGTTTCACTTCGACAATTCTTTTCTGCAGACGACCCCCAAACAGCCATCTGTCTTCGATTCCATAGAGGCGGGATCAAAAGCTGCCCTAAATGCAAGTCGTTCAGGGTCCCATTCGCAATTGACACCATCTGCCTCATTGACAATCGCCTGCAGAAAAGGGATAAGGGAAAGATTATCGATCTTCTCATCCTCTGTCGACTCACAATTAAAACTATGAGCTGCAATCGTGGCAGCTGTCAGACTGGATCCATCCGCGAGAGATCCCAGTCTTTTTTGATTCGGCCTATATGGCGCAATCCTGGTTTTCCCGCTCGGATGTTTGAGGTAGGCTTGAAAGTCGGTGAAATTCTCGAGGAACTCGCGGGCTTGCTGAGCATCCTTCAAATCTATATGATCCAGATGGATATCTGCAAACTTTTTTGCATCGGGCCACAGGACAGGACGCGTAGGGCTAGATACTCGTCGATTATCTTCGAGGCCGACCTTATTACCCTCAATGTATGACGGTGTCCCTTGAAGTCCTTTTTTTCTCCAGCTTGACGGATTTTCTGGCAGGGCCTTTATCTTAGGCTTGGGTGCCATTAGACTTATCTGTCGGATGAAAGATAGTATAAAATTGTGGAACTGGTTTGATTCGACTGTCGTTAATGTGAAATTAGAATAGAAGCTCGCCTTTTGGAAATGTGCAATTGGAATAAAAGCTAAAAGTTCGCCTTGGGGAGTGAATAGACTCAAATAGACACCAGCACATGTAGTCAGGTGCACCTTCCCCATGCCTCGACCAGAGGGCCGCATGCAAAGTTAACCATTTTCATTGTGATATTATCGTTTAAAGTAGCAACGTAGTGTAAATACTGCAATTACTAATGCACAAGGCCAGTATTGGAAAAGTTCAAGAAGTCTTTAGGCTTAACAGTGATGACTACAGACTCCTATTTCCTGTAGAAAGCTTGTATCCGATCCTCCAATTGTTGACACGTATCTCGATCCTGCCGGAGCAGACAAGATACCAAAGACCCTTGTAATTTTCAATACCAGGGCCCAAGCTATGGAGGCACACCGAAGTATCCGCAACAGTTACAATGAGATTATTATACCTACTATACTCAGGAGGTTGCCTGCTCGATAGTTCCAAATGGCTACGAGCGGCAGAAGAGGAGACCCTATTCTTAGAGGAGGACGCTGAGGATGACAGACCCAGACCACAGGAATGGACAAGGCTATGATATTATTAAATAAGGCTTGCGTGCAATTTAAATTCTGTTAAATTATAACAGTTGAGTCTCCTCGGGCTCTATCCTTAGCTATAGTGGTATGATAGCGCTCTAATACTATCAATGTAGAGTATAAAATAAAGCTTCACCAGCAATGGGCTTAGTCGACGAGAGTTTTATCTATTATAAGCTAAAAGATTCTCTCTTGATCAAATTTAGAAGCACTCTCTATATTAATAACTTCAGGGCTGGGAGTAGTGCGTGTTTTTCAGTGTACACGCACTACTTTTCAGTGTTAGTGTTACCGTGCCAGTATTTTAGTGAGTGTGGTGTAAAGCCTTACACTACACTGCACTGCACTGAATACACTGAATTCCTCTGGTATAGCTGAGGTCTACGACTGAGGAGGGGGAAAGGCGAGACTGGCGACGCAGTGGCGAGTGAGTTTGAGGCCTTGGACCTATGAACCGGTAAATTAGTAATGCAGCATTCTCTGGTGGGAAAATAGTAGTATAAACAAACAAACTTGGGCCAGGAACTGAGATAATCAGGCTGCTATAATTAGTGCTGTAAAGAATTTGGCCACCAAACTATATAGTGCAGATCTCACACTGCACACCCTGAATAATAAGAAGAAAGTCAAGATTCGGAAATTGCATACAAACATGATATCATTGGAAGAGGAGTTGAAATGTAAAAATAATAGAATGGATATTCGTAATGACTTTATTCGGAATGTTACGAAAGAGAAGGAAAAAAAAGAAATCAAGAAGTCTGGATTTTGCATATTTGCGGCGAGTCTGGCTATCACAGATTCACAGCTTGTGTATCAAGAATTTCTGATGCATCAAGATTCTTTCTCATCTCCATTGTCTGCATAAACTGCATTCAAAAGCTCACTGTGCTCAGGAAAAGTGGAAATGCTTGATATCTCGGAATGAGAGCGTTTATTCTGAAATCAATGTCATAGACAACGCCATATAGAGGACATCCACTGGAATGCTTTATTCGACTGTTTTGAGGTAAGTTTGGGCGAGAGGATAATGCAACAGAATCCAGATCCTCGGTCTTGTCTTTTTTATCAGTAACCATTGTAAGGCTGACAACACCTGCAGGTTCTTTCGAATCTCGAGGAATGGCTTCAAATCTGTAGACTTAGGGGTCGGATTCAAAGCC
>NPHW01006295.1:0-18551 GCA_002240705.1 Elaphomyces granulatus | reverse complement strand
CGCCATGAGATCGGTGCAGGTGTCATGTACTATACACACGGTAAGCATAGTTATTAGTGGGCAAGACATTACTAGCATTACTAACCTGTTTCTCTGAGGGATTCCATGAAGTCCACCCTCAACCTCTGGTACATAAGCGTAAAGCTCAGCCTCTAAATCATAAGCTTATAGTCATATCTTAAATATTTAAAATATTCCGGCAATGGAAATTTATTTTATTTTATTTTATTTTTCGCAAGGTCCAATTTAATTTATTCATTTCATTTCATTTAATTTATTATATTTAGGAATTAATCCGAGAATAGTGTATTTATTTAACACCCTGGCAACATGCTCTGACCTTCAAAAGAAGGTGGAGAAAAATCATTACCCAGGTAGGGAAATGACCTACACAACCAAAATCTATAGGAAGCTCTGTCAGCATCTGTCCCAACTAGTCCGAATGTTTCTTTGATGACCCAGCTCTTGAAGAAAGTCAACTGCCACAATTACTCCGCATTAAACGGCATCTAATGCATAATGTATGGCCGGAATATAGCAGCTGTAACTAACGTAACCGCGGTGAAGTCGTTGCCGTCCGCCTCTCTGAAAGATGCTAATCTCAACCAACTTTGCATTTGTGGAGAAGTCAACTGATGTAATATTGGGCTGTATCTGAAGGGACGAGGTAAGATTCCAAGGCTGTGCTAATGCTAATCTACGTAAGCATGGTTTATTAGTCGAGATGATGAAAAAGACGCTTTCAAGTACCGATTAAATTTCAGTTAGCTTCTTGGGTGAAAAAACAATATTCTGTCATTGACAATCTCACTAGATTGTGTCATTGAAAGCATTGACCTTTCATTTGTATTTGACTAATAATAAAGAGCTTTTGGATTTTCTATTTTCAGCAAAGAAAGGTTTCAAGCAATGCGGACTCGAAGATACTGAGACAGCTTGAAGCTATTCAGTAATTAAGAATTACGTGCCAATTTTCTTGCGGTGAGAGGGTGTCTGCCTTAAAATCTTCATTCGATTGAATTGTTTATGACAATAGTATCCCGTCCGAGCCTAGTGCATAATTATGTATTTCTACAAACATGCAACTAGTGGTAACGACATCTGGGTTAAAGGCACTAAGGAGAACAAGATAGATTTAGAACGCCTAGAATCTAGCATTAATAGCAAACCCGGTGGTGGGTAAAGCGCGTAGTATGGAAGATCAGCCCTGCGCGATGAAGCGAGTGGCGTTCCAACGGCCTAGACCTTTGCAATATGTCAGCCATGAGAGGCCAATGCAGGAAGCCAACGGTTGCCAACCTATGCGAGGCAGAATGTTTTACTTGTCTACCACTGGATGGCAAAGGCCGCTGCCAGATTGAGAAGGTATTGGACGTAGAACTTCCGGTAAAGTATGGGACTCCAATCGGATAATAACCGAAAAGGAGAGTCCACATTCAGCATATTTTCCACTTTGGAATGGGGCTTAGTTAATTGGGTATAGTGGTTTATGTCATGATAAGCAAGGAGAGACATACATATTTTACCTAGTTTTAAGGTCTATCCGTTTTTGGTTGATATACATGTACGTCTCTGGTTAGTCGGTGGATTTTCCGATAGGACCCGCATAACTTGCTAGATGAGGGTAAGTGGGGTGGATTCAATGCGGGAACGAAATCTTCCGCTGCATCTTACTTTCAGATTTGAATCTTATAGATCTGATAGACCTTGAAGGCTATTAGTATAGGTATAAGGGGGAAAGCGTTAGTTATAGAAAAGGTGAATACACTATTCTGACTGAACAGTCTGATGATTCAGTAGGTGTAGAACCGGAGCGAAAAGTGGATATGGGATATCGTGCACTAATTAGTATTCATGCATCTGTGACAGCTTGGCAAAGCTAATAAAACCACACATAAAGGGAGGCGTGAACTCAGAATTGATTATAATCTTATCTACATATGATAACTTATAATAAGTAAGTAATGGAATGTCAATTTCAACTATTCAGCGATTCCTTTTATAGAATTGACCTTACGTTTGGCCAAATTAGTTATTAATGGTTAATATCAACTTTGAACGAAATTTAAGTTTACGTAGACATGGTTTCGAACTTTCGATCATCTAACCTTATGAGCTTATTTGTTCGCACCAGTCGGATTTATCATATCAATATTCCTCCTACCTGCATAAAAGGTGCATAAAAGGACGACCGATAATCATCAAATAGAGACTTCTCGATAGGGAACTCTCTATAGACAAAGTTTCGATGCCTTTCGTATGGTGTATTTCTTTTTTTCCCCCCTTCTTGCGCCATCTCTAGGCGTATTTTATGCTTATCCTATCATAGGTTCAAGATATTATGGTACTCCCTATATCCGGTATCTTTATCCGGAGCAGGACAGAGTTATCAGGGACGATAGTTATGTATCCATTTATTCTTCCTGAAGTGCTAGTTACTATAACCGCTTTGTGTAACAATGACGTTTTAAACCGACCGGCCTAAGCTTTTCCTAGGACAGTGCTTGGAACATTCAATTGGCAGCACTGACCCATTGGCGTCGGATCGTGCATCCACCTTCAGGGTTAGGGAATGGCTTTCAACATTTATATTTTTACCTTTTTTTTGGTTTTTTTCCTACTGGCCCATGAATAATATTTAATAACTGCTCACGTGGGTTGAAGTAACGATTTGTACAAGGTGAACGACTGAATAATTGCTTACAAGGCTAACAGTATTCCCCTGCAGGATCTTCTCCTCCATCTCCGGTATAGATCAACTTTGTCGTCATGACATCTCCGTATCCCTGTCGAGATTGATTTGGAGCTCCGCCAACTTGATATCAGTGAGGCGCATTTCCATTATTTTCTTTTTGTGTGGGACTTAAAACCACACTTAGTCCGAGTTTCACTGCATTGACATGAAATGGCGGTCGCGTGCATATGATCTGCAAACTGCCCTTTAGCGACACTTTCTCATGAGGCAATCTGCTAGCACTTTTGCTATAGCTATCATCCCTGGTGGCGGCATTGAAGTAGCATCTGCACATCATCAAGATCAATGTTGACTTTTACAAGCTTATGACTGATTCTTACACAGGAGCAAGCATGGTAGAATGACCATTGAAGTATGTCCATCTGGTCTGTATCCAAAGTGAAATGTCATTTTGGCTGCCATATCAAATGCTGAAAGGGGTTAATCTGGGACATTAATTTCCTTCCATTCTCCTTTTTTACGGATTTCTTTTCTCTTCCTTGCTCTTTATTGTTTCTTTTCTTTCATTTTCTCCCCTTCTATCTTTTTTTCTTGTTTCGGTTATTTGACTGTGACACTGCCTGCATGATCTTTGTGCCTTTTGTGGAATCTTATTCGTAGAATTCACAAGGATGCAAGACACGTAACGTCTTTTTCTTATTTTTCTTTTCCTTTTTCTACTTCCCCCGCTTTCCCCGTATGTATTTGCTTTTTCCTTTGCCTTGATTTTCTCTGGCTTTTCTTTTTTCTCCTTCCTTTTCCGTTCCTTTCCTTTCCTTTCCTTTCTTTTTTCCTTTATTTTTTTTTTCTCTTTGTCTTTGGCTTTTCCTTTTTTCTTTCCTCTTCTCCCTTACTTCCATTCACGGCTCGTTCTGTCCTATTAAGGGAATACTAAGCTCTGCAGGATCGGTATCCGGTGTCATAGGTGCGCTGTGTCCAGGCCCTGACGGTGTTCCAATCCAGAAGCAACCCGACAAGTCCGTTTTTGCAGCCGTCGGTTATTGTAGCTCTTCATACATATTGGTAGAGTGTCCGAGTTCCAAAGCTGAACGTTCGCTTTCGCCAGATAGTCTCCATTGTCCAAGTGATAGGTGGTCTCGGTTTGCACCGCTTAACATTATTGTCTGGATCAGACTTTGTATTTGCTTATGGGAAGCAAGAGCTTGAACCATCGCTTTTTGCTTAGATTGGAAAGCAATTTTCCCCACCTCTGACAATGGTATGCATGGTTGGGCCTGATCGGAGCGATCATTAGCCGAGCAGGAAGCCGTGAAAGCTATGAACTTCTACACGTAATCGGGGACTACTTACATTTTGAGTGTTCGGGCTCAATGATTCGGCCCTCACTTGGTTTTGAGCAGCAGCTCTTTCCATCAAGGTCGGAATTCTAAGCTCTAATTAGATCTTATTTTTCTTGAGATCCATCGGGAAGGAAGTGGTTATACGATATGATCTCTCCGACTTATGAAATCAAGCGCCGTTTCCACTGCCTGTCACTATTGCAGGACTAAAGGATCCGGGGCCTAAACGTTGAACTTTTGTTAGATAACACAGAGCATCGGATTTTCTCTCAGTCTGGCTGTCTTTGAGAAGTTGTTTGCTCCTTATGCAGCCTTGATTGAGGTACCCAATAGTGTCATCAGTTCAAATGGGAGCAGAGCAAACAGTTCTTTGCCAAGGCCTCTCGACCTACCTTGTTTAGTGAGAGTTGGTCTAATCTTAGGCGGCATGGTCAAACGCCGCTGGCTGTTGCTTGCTTTCTGATAGCCGCAAAATGCGAATGACGGTCTTGACATGCATTGGTGGGAGCCTCTCTGCTTTTCCAGCTCGTAGCCGGTGCACTCTCTGTTTGTTCCAGTCAACATGCAGAAAGAGCTCAATAAATCAAGTCCATTTCAATAGAGTGTTAGCAAGTCCTTTCTGTTCCTGACTCCGGCGGGCCGTTCTTCCCTACATTCTCTGTCTGCCATTTGAGAGGCCTGGATACTTGTGGCGCTATGAACGATTGTTACCCAGACACCGGGCATTCCCTATATGGGCTTGTCTATTGGAATCTGAGATTCTCACCTTGTCCCTGCTACGTGCAGCGACAACGGATGAGTGCGCCTGTTCCCCCCTGGTACGACACAAAGGGCCCTGAAGTTACAAAAGCAAACCACACTAGCCCGTGAACGAGGAGGTCTCCAACTGTTATTTGGTCATGTCCAACACCGATCTGACCGATCTAGTTTTTTCTGGCCGTCAATGTTGTCCTGGACAAAGACTTAGGCAAGCACATAATCTGCAAGCCTCTTCGCGTGGTTTAAATCAACACCATCGCCTGTTACCAGGCCCTTTCGTTCTCCATAGCCTCTTTTTTGATGCCCGTTTGTATTAACAGATATGGCGTTTTGCTGCACCTATTCTCTATAAATGGTTGACTTCTGGCTAGCGGAGCTACCCTCTTTCAGTCTTCGTGTCACGGTGGCCTGTGTCCTCTTCCACAGTTTGGGTAATTGCTCGGTTTACGTGAGCGGTAAGCTCTATCTTACGGCCCGAACATGGAAAGCCAGAAGCTAAATGGTCTAGGTAATGGCACCACCACATCCCTCAGAGCAAGAGAAGCTCGACGTCGACCGACGTTCGAATGACGAGGATCCTCCACTATCACCTCGTCAGCATACTGAGCATGAGGGACAGCAGGGACACCCTGCGGCGGGCACTCCCAGGAGGGTTAGCCCCCCATCCGATTTGGATGGCAAAAGCCGCACCGCCACTAGAAGGCGGATCCAAGTAGCTGTATGTTGAGCAATGTCACTGTAAAGAACTGGAAGCTCTCTGTGAATACTGATATGATAAGTGTGGTCGTTGTCGGAAACGAAAGATTAAGTGCAGTGGCGATCCTGGAGATGGACAGGGTTGTACCAATTGTCGAAGTTCGGGTATGGCTAATTGCCAATTTCTAAGGGTAAGCTGGGCTTTGAATGGTTATTAAAGAGCGACTTACCCAACTGCTTGCTACTAGGTCAATTCGTCAGAGGTGACGGCCCAGCCTTGTCCTGGATGGCCATATTCAGTTCACAGCCCAATCCAGTCCCCCGGTGCAGGGAATTACAGTCCTCATCCACTTCCAAAACTAAATTCGTTACCAATGTTTTTACCCACCATTCGTACCTCTTATTCGCGGCAGTCTGGACCGGAGATAGCAGCTGTCGGGCAAAATCTTACCCTTACGACTAGGGCTCCTTATACTCCAGGCTGTAACATTGGCTACGAGGACATCTGTTCGCCATCTTATGCTGTGCAGTCACCTGGCTACAATATGATGACAGGCCCAGCCACGGGTTCCATCTCTGACTATTGCTGTTCTCCGGGAAGTCCAAAAACCTGGTGTACCCCGAATATAAACAAACCTCCTCCAGGAGTCCTGTATCCAGACCAGGAACCAGGAAGCCCTTCAGGAGTATCGGCCTATCCCTGCGGCGGGTCCTCCTCTCATCACCCTCTACCTGTCGATATCCCTTCGCATTTTCCTGTAGTCGCTTCTCTGCCCAATGGTGAGAGCTCCGATCGAACGTTACCGAATCCAACAATTGCAAGCCGTACGCAGCTGCAGTTGAATAACATCACTTCATTTCATAGTGGAGAAAATGCCTCCGGACTGCCATATCCCCCCAGCCAAATTTCCAAGGCCGAGAGCTATGGCGATTCGAAGAGCAGTACACCTACAGTTACAAGCAACGAGATTCCAATACGAAGGATGCCAAGTACCGCATCACCCCTGCTTACTAACAAAAGAACTTCTTCTGGTCCTCAAGATGTCCTGTTTGGCTTTATCCCAATTACTGAAAGCTCTTCACCACGATCAGATGCGGACCCGGATGAAACGGCAACAACATCAACATCTGGGGGTGGACGGGGCCTCATGTCTCACGAAAGTACTAGCATTTATGGCTACACTACCCGTGAAAAGAGGGAACGTCGGCCTCAAGCTGCAGGAACTTTAATGAACGGGCAGCCATATACATGTCCAACACCTCCGGAACCTCTATCTTACAGTTTTCTCCGCTCCGACTCTGCAGCAGGGTATCAGGTTTCATCGGCTCCTCACGAGACGCCAATCTCGCCTCTCAGTAGTAACCCAAGCTGCTATTGATGCTGGTAACACTACTACTCTATAATCTCTATTGGAGTGTACAGATTTAAGAGATATTAGGTGCGTTCGAATTTTCTCGCTCTTGCCGCAGAAAAATAGCGAAACTGCTGTGCTCTTTTTTTTTTTTTTTAACAAACTGGGTTGTTTATATTACCAAAATCTTTACCAAGAATATCTGACGACTATTTCGAAATCCTTCATCTTGATGATCTAATCTACTCTCCGTACCTCGAATCTCTTCGAGTGTCGTTGTATTCCACGAAAACCTATGACAGTGTGCAGCTATCATAATTAATAACCTCTCAACTTAGATTATTACATAGTTACATAAAAAAAAGGATGGATGCTGCGGTTAAGAGGCAATAATGGAAGGGTTTGTAATTATCACTAGTTGTCTCTAGCTTTCTTCCTTTTTCTAAAAGCTGTCGGAAGGATTTACCTTTGATTTTCTTTTTTTTTTCCCTTCTTCTGCTTCTTCACGTTCTATTATTGCTTCCGTTAACTAATGCTCTATCCTTTTCAATTATTATTTCGATGTTTTATTTTCATCTACAGCTGACTCTGATGAAAATTGACCGTGAGTCCGTGGCTTTTGCAACCACCAATTATTATTATCAAACCAGCAATAATTATTACCTCCATCCTCCCTATCCAATAATGTTTTCCATCCGATTTTCCTAACCTTGATATCTTTTTGTCCGCTGTCACCCGCAACACGTAATGCTAAAAAGCGATTCTAGATTTTTCTAACATACTAGTATCTTGTGCCAGCTATTATTTCTTAATGGAGAATTTTGCAAATCCTGTCAATTATTTCATCTTGAAGGTTCTTTGAAAAAGCCCCCCGTTGGCAGAGTCAGACTCTTTCACCTTCTGACTGGTAACTATGGGGAAAGGCATTCTAAATGCTCAAACTCCTTAGTAATCTCGCTGTTTTTCTCTTCTTTTTTTGATTTCATTTTGGTTACCTAGGTACTCTGGCTCGGCGTTTACCTAACAATTGAATTTGGCCATTGGGTGGAGGGGGAAAATATGAATTTCTTCGGAAATGAGATTGACTATTTGAGTGAATTTGAGGAAATTTAATGATTTCACTTATGACGGAGTTTTGATGAATTGCATTGTTTTCCTCGCCTTGTGTCGGATGGCGGGGATATATATATACCCTTTGTATTTTGTGAAACCAATCATCATGGTGGTAGATAAAGAGACAATGACGTCGGTATAGCCTCGTTGTGCTCGTACATTTTGTAATACAAAGGGTATATCCCGCTATCCGACACAGTACAATTTTAGCTACATCAAAACTCCGTCATAAAGTGAATTTCCGTCAAATTCACTCAAATAGTCAATCTCATCTCCCAAGCAGACCAGATAAAATTCATCTTCATTGTCTCTTTATAAAAAGGCAAGGGAGGAAAGTGCTCTCCAGACAACCAAATTCGCAAACGTTGTGTCTATTGCAGTCATTTTCACAGTCATAAGAATGGGCGTGGCCCGCTATACTTTGAACCTTAGATACAACCACCGGTGCCATTAGATCCAGCATTAGTTGCCCTACGCCGCTTCTGCAGGTGGCTCTGTTCACAGATATCCCGTGGTCCCCGTCATTATGAAGCCCCAAACATCCTCTAATCCTTGCTCTTCTTCGCACCCTTCGTCTTTGCGGTTCCTCGGAATTTCTTCGAACGGTTCTTTCGTTGTTTGCCTGTAAAGAGCAGATACAAAACCCATATCAGTTCACTGAACAGAAATATTCCAGAACCGTTCAAGAATTGCGACTATCCTTGAATGAGGAAGGTAGAGACACATACGTTGTTGTCTGCTGGCTTTTTCAATCTTCTTAGCGGCACCAATGCGGACGAGACGATAGTAAGGCTCAAACTTCTTTAGAGCCTCATGGGAGTCATAGATGAGAGCGAAACCAGTGCTCTTGCCACCACCATACTGCGTACGGAAGCCGAAGACGGAGACTTGGTCTTTGGTGGCCTTGTAGAGATCGGCAAGCTTGTCACGGAGCTCATCTTTAGAGACATTAGGCCGGTTTGGATGGAGTACGTCCCTGCGTGAAGACAAAGATACTCATGTCAGAGACTCATTCTCAATCACTTTTCGTTTGATGTTTGTGTTGTCAGGTGCCCTTTTCACCACCAATGACTCTCGTTTCCTTTTTCCTTTTTAATCTTCCATTTCCCCCCCTTCCAGACCTTCCCTCCTTCAGTCGCATCAATAACGTGTCAGTGGATGGGAAATGCTTACACGACCATCTGCCTCCTGCCGAGAAGGGGGTTGCGAATGAATTTGCGCGTCCGCAAAGTAACGGGGTTGTCGGCCATGCTGGTGGAGATTGACAACAGACAAACCGCCAGAGATCAGGGGGAGAATCTGCGTCAATATGAGAGCAGAAACCCTATTGGGAAACGTTGGGGGTCGGTCGTCGAAGATCAGTAGGTCGAAAGATCGGAATTATTTTTCATTTTCGATTTTGCGTGATGGTGCGGTGGAGGTCAGGTGTGGCCTTCGGCTAACTAAAGCTTAGGCCAGCGCTAATCCCAAATCAGGTAGACTAGTTAGTTAGGTACTTCTGCTACTCCCCAAGCTGCTGTTTGATACGATGCCAGACTACATACATATCAGACTATCAATCTCTATCCAATCTATCCAATTAATAGGGGCCCCTACTAGCAATATACTCTTCCATTTGTCGCTTTACTAGAAAGATCTTGCATTCCCCTCTCCATTAGTTACTATAGCTAATGGAGCACCATTCTGGTCAGTGGATTGAAGGGATCTCTCAACTGCAACTGGACGAAGAGGCATCCCTTGGTTCGTTGATCGCGCAGTACTTCCAATTGGTTGAGCCTCAAAATCTCCAGATCCTGCCGGGACCTTCACTAAAGAAACCGGTGGTTCAAGCGGCCATCTACGAGCACATGTTCAATGAGGCCGTTTTGTGGCCAATTCCTCCGGCGACCTATCGCACTCGCGTCCTGAAAATGATTATATCCCGAATCGAAGAGTCTTTTTCAGATCCGGAGGAGGATGTATGTACGAGTGAACCGCCATACCCCCCCTGTTTGCTACGGTCGTTTATTTTGATCATGGAACGGGAATTGACCTCTGTGTACTCATGTCTGCTTCATGCATGAATTGCCTTTCTTGCGGATGTCGCGGCCTCCGTCTTGCCATTGACTTACTAATCTGACCGTTTTCTTATTACTATTTTGGTCTTTAGGAGATCTTGGATGATCTCTTCAGGTGCTGGAGTGATCTCAGTACCCGCCCGCAGCTATCTGCACTCGACGCAGCCCAAAAGCCGTCGTATGTTAGATATACAGCTCCCAACGTCGTGGACAGCAGAGACTGTCGTACAGTGGTTACTTTGGAATCGCGAGGTCTCATCCTCTCGTCCGGCACGACAGGTTTTCGCACGTGGGAAGCAGCCTTACATCTTGGGACATTTCTCTGCACGCCAGAGGGTGAATCCATTGTTCGAGGCAAGCGTGTCATTGAGCTTGGAGCTGGAACAGGCTTCCTTTCTATGTTCTGTGCCAAGCATCTGGGCGCCGACGGCGTCCTGGTCACGGACCGCAATCCAGCCCTGATATCGACTATCGACGATTGTGTCGCTTACAACCACGTTAGCAATAACAAAATCAGGTCTGCAATCTGGGATTGGGGTGATTCTTTGCGTACTGAACAAGCACTCCGATCTAGCCAGCCAATTCATTTTGATGTTGCCTTAGGTGCTGACTTGGTACGAGTACTTCCTCAGTCCCACGGTTACTTATAACAATCTTAACCAACGGGGAATGATCGTTTGCGACTACAGATTTATGACCGAAATCTAATCCCGCTCCTACTTTCTGCCGTTTGCGATCTCTTTCGGCATCATGGGACTAAGGAATTTATTCTCTCCTCAACGTTGCGAAACCAGGATACATTTCAGTCGTTCATCGATGCTTGTGGTGAGTATTTATTCCTTTCCTGCCCTTGCCCCTCTATGTTCCACCACATCTCCTGTTTTCTAGCAATTATTTGAACGTTGCGAGCTATAGCTAACTCTCTGGATACCCGGTTGTACAGCCGCCAGCCGCCTTCAGGCGCATATCATTCCTTTCCAGTCGCCGCCTCTGCAGGAGCAGTCTGGGTTCTTCCATACGACCAACATACCGATTCGGACGTACCGAATCTCTCGGCTGTGAAATTTCCAACACCTTTATCAATATAATCGGCCTTGTTACGTAAATAAGGCTGAGACTTTGCTATTTTATCCCTCTTCAATTGACAGCTCATGAGTATTTTCCCCTCTAACCGGGGGCGCTAGTCTTTAGGACGCATCTAAACCCATTATTGGTTAGTAGATGCGTACAAAGACGAATGCCAAACTGGTCTCGATTGATATTTTGCAGTCCAATTTAGAACTTGTCGCATCATGCAGGTGCGGGCGAACGAGAAAGACTTTTAGGACTGTTCATTAGTAACATTTGCTTTGCCCTATAGGCTATCGGTTGTCCATCACCAACCTGCTTTCTCGACACCATTCGCTTAGCTTTCATTGCGGTCAATGAAAACAGCAGCTCTGCTGGCACATATGGGGGTAACACTCTACAAACTGTCATATCGTATTGGTCACTAAGAAGTAACGGCAGCTTCTCAAGATTACACTCCATTCTGTAAGATGGTGCGATTCTATTCCTCGTTAACACTCTCCAGGACAGTGAAAACTTATATAGAAGGGAATCTAGCACGAAATATATATACATATATAAAAGACCTTCAAGGGAGATGTGGGGGGAAGAGAGATAAGCAGATGAACAAAGGGAATTTCCACGTCATTGGGTATCTTTAGTAAACTGACCCTCCCCTATAGAAACGCCCCGATATTAGACATTGGAAAGACAGATGAGGAAGGTTGAACAAACAATCCGAGACCAAAAGAGAATAGGGAAGAAGAGGAATCATGAATAATGAGAAATATTGGTCAGACAGTGCAGGTAATATATCACCTTGCTCTTTTCCTTTTTCTCCCGACAGCACATAACACTATTTATTCATTTAAACATTCTTTCAACGATTCCTCGTCTAAAGTTCTTACTTCCGTTAAAGTCGGTGTTGAGCGGGGAAACCATACGCCGACAATGGGCCCCTTTTGGTTCACTCCGGGAGGTCTGGGGGTTCCAAGTGACTGGGTGTCAGTCTTGAGCCTGGTCGGTGCTATTGAAGAGGGGGGTGTTGTGGCAGAAGATGCGGTCGCCTGAGGTCCCAGATCTTCCAGGATTGGGCCAGATGCCACCCCCCAGCGACCAAGGACCCAACCTCCCACACGACGGCCGAAAATCGCGGTCTTTTTCTGGTTGCTGCTGTTGCTTCCGCCGTCTTGCAGACCGACGACGTCCGTCGCTCCCGTCAACGGGCCGCGGCTTGCAGCTACGGATGCAAGAAGCGAATGTAGGGACTTTTGCTGGGTATTGTAAAGGGTGACCTTGTCTGCTGTGATGGTGGTTGCAGAGATCACAGGGGGGGTGGAAGACAGTTCTGTGCTGGGGGAAACTATTCGCCTGGGCATGCGAGCAAAACACCTTGGATCAAGGTTAATCAGCAGCTGCGAAGGGCGCTCGCGAAGTGTGTGGATATCCATCCCTGAAACCGACAAGAGGCTTTCATGTGAGGCGGCTCTCCGCAGGGCCTGGAACTGCGCTGAGGGAACTGGACTTGGGGCTCGGACAAGGGCGACTTGTGCATCTTCCGCCGCAACCGCTTCTGTCGCACGTCCGCTTGACGGGTCTTCCTGCTCTTCCGGAATGGGGGGAGGCAACCACATATCATCACCAAAGTCGTCGTCTGTTTGGTCTAAATGCTCCTCATCCTTATATTTAGGCTGCATGTCCTCGGCAGACGGTGAGAATCGTTGTCCCATGAGAGCTGGAGGCCCTGACAACGAGCGCATCGAGACATCAGAGAGATTTTTCTTACGTCGAACACTTATTGGGGAAGATAAACAGACGCTCTCGGGACTTGTCGGCCGAGACGAATCGAACGAATGATCCGTCACATCAAAGATCGACGATGATCGATTGGCCGATTGGGGGGAACTCGCCAACGAAGAAGCACCGGGCGATTGTAGCGACCAACGATGGGACGCAGAAGGTATGGTCACCGATGTCCGAGACAAAGTCGTCGAAGTAGAGGAAGTCGAACGCTGCGGACGATGCATTGGCGTTCTGGGGGCTTGCGTCCCTGCAGCCGGCTGCATCATCTGGGCAGAATTGAGGGGTCGCTTTTTCTTTGGACGACGACCTGGAGGTCCCTTGTCCCGCCGGGAGCCGATGGACGAAGATGGCGAATGGTAGTGGTGATGTACGTGGAATTCTTGAGGTACCCTCCCCTTTGATCCCAATTCTTCGCTTAGACGCAAGTTGGCTAGCGACTCAGACCCATCTTGGCCCCCGGGTATGGGTTGATGCATTAGAATTTGTTCTCGCAGACACTGCACTTCTTGATTCGAATTTTCCAACATCTCCCGCAGCTCAGCGACGCCTGTCTGCAGGCTGGCATTATCCTGAAGAATGTCGCGTACAAACCTAGACACTGCAGTCGTCCCATCGGTAGCGGCTGCTACCTTAAGACGGCGAACAGTTCCGTCTAACCCCCGCTCGACTGCTCTTCTCTGTTCCATACGTTGAATCAGCTCGACGTGCCGATCCTGCTCCTCTCGAGCTTCACTCTCCAGTCTGTCCAGCTGGTCCTCTAAATCCCGGAGGGCACATTCTGCTTTCCTCCAGCGCTGTACTGCCGACTTCTCGTCCTCTTGTGTTAGAACCAATTCCTGGTGTAGCTGCAGTTGTTCTGCCTCCATCACACTGAGTTGCGATCCGAGCTCTGAAGCGCGCGCTGCTGATGCTGCTAGTTCGCGCATCTCCTCTTCGGCCTTTTCCAGCTTCTCCGTTAGACTTCTAATATAGGAATCTGAATCCACGACGGCATTGTTGAGATCCTCCAGCTGATCCAGCAACCCACGGTTTTCCTCCACAACGCGGGCGTTCTCCGCTTGCCTCTCCGTATTATCATGCTCCAGAATTTCCATCTCAACCTGGAGACGAGCTCGATCTTCCACTGCCTCAGCGACATAGGTTTCATGACGATGAAGCAAGGCCTGCGGAGGAAGAGTCAGCGACATTGCCTGCCTGCTTTGATAGCCAAATTTTGACGGCGATGGGAGGAGGGTCGAGGTGAAAGGTAGACAGCCTACTGCCCTCGAAGTGGGAAATCAGGGAAAGAAGGGGACGATATATATCTTGGGCCCAAGCGTAGTGTACCTATGTGGAAGGTTGCGGAATGAGAACGCTCTTTACCTTTCCCAGCCGGGCAGCGGTCGCTAGATCTTTCTCAAGCCCCTCTAATACAGCATAACTATGTTGAAGGTATGCACAGTCGGGTCGCCCGCAACAACACCGTAGCGTCGAAGGAGGGAAACTTAGAATGCTGGGCTGAAGACCTGCAGGAACCCGGTCATGCGGGGAGTCCATGGTGACCTGAAGGATGCGTTGTTCCTCGGTGACGGACCTGTAATCGTGGCTTGTGATGATTGACCATTGAGCCGCTGGGAGGCCCCAACACAGATCAAACACAAGAGTTGTCTTTGCTGTGAGGCTTGTACATAGACAAAAGATGTAGAAATTCGGTAACGGCATCCAAGGTTGACATCCTTTGACATTGCGCGCGCAACGATACATGATACATGATAATTGGTCCAGCCACTTTAGCCGTCCTGTACTAGTACGGTAACTGCCATTCGATTCCGCTCATACGATACGTACCGCTTTCCCGGTCACTAACTAACTACGTCATTTGTATGTAGTAAGCCATCAACCACTGGCAGACAACACACATGCCAAGCAGACTCAAAAATGAGGTTGTTTGGGTGCGGCCCGTCACGCATTTGCCACACACAGCCAGCCACCATGAGTGCATACATACAACTACTCATTCAAGTTCGAAAACTGTACTTTGGATATCGAGCAAAGTATCGAGAAAATGGAGACAATAACTCGCGGGAATCAACGTTGATCGTATGAGATGGGAAGGGGGGTTCAGACACGCCATCTCATGATGTTGAGTTTGCCAAAGTGATAATCTGCAGCTATGATTCGTCTATTTTAATCAACCATGCATATTATACCTAGTATAGTGGATCTACCTAAAATCCATGCATCTGGTCAGGTAGCCACATATCTTTAGCCACATGTGTACCACGTCCAATAAAATTCACTTTGCTCTAGAAGGTCTATTACGATTTTACTGCGATTTAAAGGAGGGCATATTGCATTAATCCTATGATAGGAAAAAAAGGCAATTCTTTTCACTATCGACTTTGTTGCGTGTATTATTGAACTTATTTAATCGGAGGCTGATTTCTTTTTCTTATACATATGGGTGTTGAAAAGGTTAAAAAATAACCGAATCCCGCTTCAACTAGGTATCTATCATATGATGATAGTATACCTAACAAACGATTGAATCTGTGTAAGCAAAATCTGATTGTTATATCGTGTAACTTATATGCGGTCTTCTGCCACTCTATTGCGCTTTCAAGCCTCTTAGATCTAAGTATTTTGTCTCCTGGATCCGATACTCTTGCAAGTATCTGAATGGCTAGTATAGCCCCATTCGCTGCTTGTGCGAGATGCATTTCGAGGTATCTCTACCCAATATGATATTCGGGGGAATTTTAAGCGATTATATAGTATGCCGTGGCGAGATTATCGCTTTTACATCATATGGCTTTTATAGATAGTCATATATGTAGCGTACTTGCGCTTAGTTGCTAGCGCCTCGATTAGTGACCCACTAGCCAAGCCAAACGCCAACTCTAACAAACTTTTACCAAATACGGTTAGTCAAATGGCAAATCTTATCGCACGTTACCTAGTAGGTGGGTCCCGCTGACAGCTCAGCCAATGGTGACAGCTGAACATGCGATGCCTGACACTTTTTTAGCGTAGTACCCGCACACCGCCCAATCAGCGCCGGCACCCAACATCTTCAAGATATCATAAAAGCAGTGAGATAAGAAAATGAGATCTGAGCATAACTCTAAGCAGCTGCAGCTTCCATGCTGTGTGCAGAGCTGAAGGTATGGTATAACCCAAGTCACCCAACAAAAATGCAGTGGCTCCAGTCCAATGAATGGTAGGAAACATTCATTCCCCGGCCTCTCTGATCGACAGTCTTATCTACTCTCCAATCTATTAACCACTTTGCAAAATACAACTAATTATCGGGCGACGAGATAGATACCTATGAGAACTCCTCCACTGCGGGAACGAGACGTGCATCTATGAGGTGTTAGTATACAACTTATGGAGCTATATTCTTGTGGATTATGATATTATCATCTATCACAACTGCAGACTCCCTCGCATTACTTACTAGAAGACTAGCCTAGATATCGAAATCGTAAAGGCCATCTCACCCCAAACGTGCTTGCGGCCTGCAACTAATTCACCCACAAGTACGCTGAGAGGCCATGGTCTGGTAGTAAACTCCGTGCCCACTAGGCAGGCTTAGGCCCTCACAGCATATGTACTAGCCGGTTGGAAAACATGTTTTATCCAGATGCTCACTTCAAGGGGCTTATAACTGGAACTCCGCCTTGGGAATATTGGCTAGACGATGCTGGACGCCCAAATACCACGATTCTGGTCCCTTACCGAGGTATTACACATACCCAGAAAGAGCTAGAACGAAATAGGAACCTGTTGACCAGGGGAGGTATCAGTAGAGGACATTAAGTTATTCAGATGGAAAGGCTTGTTCCTCCCATTCAGGTGAGGACTTTGCCATCTATATATGGTATTTTGTTCTTCATATTAATATACATGAACATTAATTACTGAAAAGGAAAATGCTCAATGATGGGGTGAGGAAATAAGTCCCAAGACTCAAGGCGTGAAGGGAAACAAGATTCGGCTGGAAAGGAAACAGGTTCGGCTAGAAACAGGAAACAGGATTTCGGCTGAGGCATGTCTTCGGCCTGTCCATCGCTTCTAGTATCCCCAACAGAACCGTAACAAACAACATCTGCAGGGCGAAGATGGCGCAGTTAGTGAGGAATCCGGGTCCGACTCGATCGCGGAACATCGAGAAAGATATCTGTTCTAGACAATTGGACTTGGCGCAGAGACTTTGCGAAGCTGCCGCTGTCAGACATCCCAATTGGGAGGTGGCCATAAATCCTAAGACCTAAACGCTAGACAGTACTAATGAATCGTGGGAATGGTTTGAACAGATCATCCGAGAGCGTAACGGAAAAGCCCGCCGTGAGTGGAGCGACAGGGCCGAGCGAATTTTGGGGATATTGACACCGAATTACAGCACAGAAGATCCAATAACTTTGCCAGCACCGATCAGTGAGGGAGTATACATATCACGTGCTTAACACTGAGGTCCAGAAAAATATCCTCAGACTTAGAATGGCGGAGTGAGGCACTAGCAGATAAGTTCCTGGGAAGACCACCCCCAGTAAGTTCGATGAATGGGCATCTTTTAGGTAGTACTTCTCCCGTATAGCAAAAATGAACAGGAGTGGATGACAGGTATTTCTAATATTGAGCCGCTACCGGCAAGAGTAACTAGCTATTGGCTGGTCGACGTGATCGATATATCGACCAGAAGTCTGATTCAGGATAAAGGCGAACAACATGTCTACAGACTACAGCCCACGAAAATGCCGACATTACTGGTTTACATGTGCCACTCTAGTGACTGTACTATTCAGTGGGGTGCTATGGTGTATGATGTATCTAGAGTAGAGCTAGGAATATAATAATCATAGTCTAATAGTACATATGTAGTTGCTCTTTGGATAAGCCGTATCCAATCCCAAAATAGATTGCATGCCCCTACATAACTAGTACAATTAGCACATGCTCCTGCACATCAAGCCCGCCAGCTGCTATAGATTGCATCAACACCCTCAATCTTTAAAACATACCTCTCTTTCTTTCACTCTGCAAGCCGGCCACAATTGCTTAAGTTACTACGAGAATTGGAGAGATGTGGTTGGATATTAGCTGAAGAGGACACAAATCGAATATATTATCAATCTATCAGGCGCGTTGGTTGATCGTTGATTGCACAATCGATGAAGCCGGCCGTTGATCGATCGACGGCTATCCCAATTATCGGCTGCGAAACTTCAAGATTACCGGGCAAACAAAGAGTCAAGGACTTAAGTACCTAGTGATAACAGACAAACTGATTGCTGACCCTCCTGGCGAATCATTTATTATACAGGCCTTTAATGCAGCCCATGAAATCGTCCAAATCCGCTTCAGAAGTTGTTCCTCCTAGAGTCCTAGTACACGACGACACGTTGATGAGCTCCTGAGGCCTGTCAATAAAGTAGATATTAAGGTAGCTCTACGTCTATAAACCCCGAGACTCGCGAACGGAGTCTGCTGCAAGACTCCCAAGAGCCCAGGTTCTCGTCAAAACAATTTAGATAGGTTTAGATATCTCTAAAATGATTCATTTCCCTAGAGTAATGAGAACTCATTGGCACTCGCATTAGAGATTGAGGTTCGATTCACTACCATATAACGGGTTCAAAGTGCAATTCGTTCGTGCATGAGGCGTACCAATAACGGGGATTTGGGTACCGTAAAATCTCAAAAAACT
>NPHW01006270.1:425-17745 GCA_002240705.1 Elaphomyces granulatus | reverse complement strand
AATTTACAAAAAGAATTAAGCTTTATAGGTCAAATGGTTGATTTTTAATCATGAGAAATATGCCTTTTCTCTATGTCAGAGCGTCCATGGCTTATTACAAACCTACTATGTAGGTCGGCAGTACTTATCTGTATTCATTCGTGAAATTTCAAGGGCGCGGATGTGTCCGCGGATATTATCAGTGGATATAATCATATTGCCGTTAGTCGCACGATTACTCCTTCACTAATGGGATCCATTATTAGTCACAATCACCCCTGTCTCAAGTCGTGATTCAATGGTTGAATTCCCGAGGGGCCTTACTATATATAATACATAGATACCATAGTTACCTACTCTTTTGCGCATTTTATCAGGTTCTTTGGTTTTTCCTGGTTTTCTTCTCCGCATTGGAATCTTGTACTTGCTTGGGATAGCTGTCAAGAGCCAAGCATGGCTCCGACCCAACACGTCTCCAACGACATCCAACCCCTCGAAGAAGAAGGTGGTGGCGTTTACGCGAGACAAGACCCCTTCCGTGAGAAGCTCACCCAGATCAGATCGGCACTGAACGAAAAGAAACTTAAGGAATTGGATGGAGATGTCAACGATGCGGAGATGGCCACCCTCGATCCAAGAGATCTAAGCCATAAACAGGTATAGACGCGCGCAGAAATGAAAAGTCTCTCTATGATGCCATTTACAGTGATCCTGAACCCTTGCGTTGTTTCTCGAATTTTCACTGATAAGCTTTGAGAATAGGAATTTCAAGGATGGACTGTAGCTTGGTCAGTAGCTCTGAATCGGCCAATATGAGCCCTGTATTTACTTGGCTGGATATCTTTCAGGCTTGCCTTTCAATCCACGGGCGTCATCTACGGTGACATTGGTACTAGCCCGCTTTATGTCTATTCGGCGACCTTTGTCAACCCACCTAGCTATGATGACTTGGTGGGTTCGCTGTCGCTCATTATCTGGGCCCTGACTATTATGGTCACAATCAAGTACATATTTATTGTTTTAAATGCCGATGATGAGGGCGAAGGTGGAACCTTTGCACTCTTCTCACTGATCTCAAGATATGTATGTTCCTCCTGTCCCTTTTTTTGTTTCGAGTATTCCCCCGTTCTTTGTCACTTTGTTCAATTCCTTTTCTCGTTTCTATCAACGAGATGTGATAATTAACTAGCCGGTCAGGCGCACCTCGTTGATCGCCATCCTCGGGAAGAAGCTGTGACAAGGGTTGAGCGGCACAAGACTGGCGATATGCCTCGTGTCAATAATGCCATCCGTTCAATGATTGAGAACAACTCGTATATCAAATGGTTCTTCAAGATCATTGGTGTCTTCGGTGTAGCATTGTTAATTGCCGGTACGATAAATACCTCCTTCCTTCGTTGGTCGTATGATAGCTGAAATAAAATGTAGATGGGGTCCTTACTCCCGCCCAGTCCATTCTCGGTGCTATTCAAGGGTTGAGCATTCCGATTTTTGGAAATAGATTGCAGTCAACTAACAGGTCTCTTATAGGATTACCGTTGTCAACCCAAACATCACTACTCCAACGGTAATTGGTGTTTCTTGTGCTATTTTAGTTCTTGTTTACGCTGTTCAGCCATTTGGGACCGAAAAG
This sequence comes from Elaphomyces granulatus, assembly GCA_002240705.1. NCBI lineage: Eukaryota > Fungi > Ascomycota > Eurotiomycetes > Eurotiales > Elaphomycetaceae > Elaphomyces > Elaphomyces granulatus. The sequence goes on along the minus strand of NPHW01006270.1, from coordinate 16,133 downwards.
CTCGCCATCACCTTTGCTCCAATCGTCGTTATTTGGCTACTTTTCAATTTTACGTTCGGTATATATGTAAGCACTATTTAATCTAGACAGTGCTGCACGTCGACTGTCAATTAATTAACATGGCCCAGAATTTCGTCAAATATGATCCATCGGTATTCAAGGCCTTTTCGCCATATTTTGCAGGTAATTTTCTGGTTCGCAACGGTAGGGACGGGTGGGTTATGATTGGAGGTATCCTGCTCGCATTTACAGGCTGCGAGGCACTTTTCGCTGATCTCGGTGCATTTTGTAAAAGGTTTATCTGTTTTTGTTTCCTTCCCGGCTCCTTCCAGTCCCTGGGAGGACAGTTTGGATATTAACCACCTACTAGGTCTATTCAGTTATCCTGGATGTGCTTTGCATATCCGTGTCTCCTGATCGCGGTTAGTATTGCCGTTATGCTGTCTGCTATTCCTAAGCCCTGACCTGACCTCTTTAGTATATTGGACAAGCAGCATATATTAGTGTTAACCCGGAGGCATTCGCTAACCCATTCTACCTCACCGTCCCACCTGGCATGCTATGGCCCAGTTTAATTATAGCCATTCTCGCTTGCATCGTCGCCAGCCAAGCAGTGATCACCGGTTCTTTCCAAGTACGAAGATTTCGATTCACTTCTCATTCCCATTGATTTTGGTATGAGGAGTTACTGACAGGTATTTTGATACCAATCTTTTGTGCAGCTACTGTCTCAAATCATGAAGCTATCGTACTTCCCTCAGATCAAACTCGTTCATGTCTCGAAGAAATACCATCACCAAGTTTATGTCCCCTTTGCAAATTGGCTGATGATGATTGGAGCTGTTATTGTAACGGCAGTCTACAACAACGTGAGAGCTTATTCGTTTCCCCGTTCTTTTTAAATATCTACTAAGTTGATTTTTTGTTGTGACGCAGACAACAAAATTAGGCGAGGCGTACGGAACCTGCGTGATCCTCGTGACATTCCTTACCACATTCATGGTCACTATCATTGCTCTCATCGTCTGGCGTATTTCGATATTCATTGTGATTCCAGTCTTCATTATCTTTGCGCTCTGGGATGGAGTGTTTCTATCCGCGGCCATGGCGAAAGTTCCAGACGGTGCTTGGTTCACCCTTGCAGTTGCCGTTATACTCTGCTCGGTCTTTGTGCTCTGGCGCTTTGGCAAGGAGGAACAGTGGAAATCCGAGGCCGTTGACAGAATCCCACTTTCACGCGCCCTTTTACTCTTGCCAGAGGGGCAGGAGAAACATGATCTCCGTTTGCAGGACGCTTTTGGAGGGTCGCAGGTCCAGCCTTTAAAGGGTCTTGGGATATTTTTCGATAAGGCGGGTAAATCTTCTGCTGCGCCGATTGTATTCTTGCATTTCTTGAAGAAGTTCTCTGCGTCGACCGAAGTAACAGTTTTCTTCCATCTGAGACCTCTGGGGATTCCAAGCGTGCCCCCGGATGAACAATTTACTGTTAGTCGCTGTTTCGCAATGGGCCCTGACGACATCAAAATTCCTCTTCCGAACTGTTACCGGATGATTGTGCGCCATGGCTATACTGATGAAATAATCACGCCGAACCTTGGACTATTGGTGGTTAATCAACTCCGTAAATATCTGTTGGCAGAGGAAGGAGCGAATGCCCCGGCATCCATTACAAAAAGGACCAATGATAGGTCGGATTCCGGATCCGAAATGTCTAAATCACCCATTACCGATCTTCAAAGGGCATATGACAACCAGGTTTTGTACATTATTGGAAAGGTGCAACTACGCATCTGGCCAGGCACAAACATCTTTCGCTTCATCGTTTTGAGCGCGTACTTGTGGCTCCGCGAAAACACGCGCAGCAAGGTGCAACGTCTGAAGGTGGAAACTGAGCGCTTAGTGGAGGTAGGCTTTGTCAAGGATATTTAGATGTGGTGCCTTTCTGGAATTGGTATGACGAAATCGATTTGTAAAGAATCTGAGCAATGTCAAGTAAACTGCTACGAAGAAAATAATACACTTTATAACTACTAAGTCCCCTTCCTTGCCCGCTAGAAATGTTACCTCTACTTCGTTCCCTCTGTTTAGTATGTTTGTTCTTCATTACAAACATTATGGTTGACAGTAGAGTATGACATGTAGAGTAGCGGACTTGCGGACATGAATAATATCCACTTCTTTTGATTGGCATATATGAACCTGCGAAAAGCGGTGAAGCCGACGGTGAGGTTTCATGGCAGAAAATATAATTGGGCAAAAAAATGTGAAAGAGCGGTGAGACCGGCCATTGCAGAAAAGAAACGGGATAATCCATTCGCAGCGGACTCGCGATAGTCCTCTGAGAGAGGGCATGGATTAAGGCTCTGCCAAAGGTTGACCAGGATACCTTCAGTGAGCTGCTCTCTCTATCATAGCTCTCCTTCCAACTATTTATATTTGCACCTCCTAACGGCATTTAGGATATCGTAGTAGTCATAACCCCGACTTCCCAACGCTGGATGATCTTATCGCAGATTTGTATCCAGCTTACCAAGACAAGTTGGACTTTGCTGATTTTCTCCAGTTGTGAGGCCCGAGAAACAGGCGAATAGTACCTTCACGCTCTTACACCAAAGGTGGTTACAGCAGTCTCCAGCTGGACCTTTGCAGGACCCGGCTGAAAAACCCGCTTTTTCGATGCCCTGGCATGATGGCAAAACCGTGGTTAATGAAGGAATACGTGGAAAAAGGGTCGGAGCCAAGAATCCAAGGAAAAAAACAAAGGCTAATATCCTGTCCTCCAAACAGCTACCTCGGCAAATGTCCAAAACAACTTCCGATATGGTGCTTCATTGATCAGTTGCCTCTGTTTGTAGTTTTCCATTTGTGGGACTTATGTGATTCCTCAGATGCTATGATAGCTCAATTCACTCGTCAGTATTTAGTGGTTAGGGGTGTTACTGGTCGTCGATTCATTGCCAATATAGCTCCATGGGTTGGGTCCGTCCCACTGCCACTGCCTCTTATAGTAGTGGCATCAATATTTGTAGCTATGTACGTAGCGTTTTCCATGAGGCGTAGTATTGGTGGCATTGAGAATGCTGCGTTTCCTCGCACACCACCTCGTTCCAGGAACGAAGACAATGGAGGAATGTTAAAAACACAGTTTTAAGACACTGCAGTGGTTGGAAAACAGGGTTGGAGCAGAGACTGAATGCGTATGTGTGCCTATATATGATACTGGATAAGTAGTGAGCGGTATTGGAAGTTGAGTAGTTCTCAATATTGATTCATTACGGCATACGGATAACAATGGCTCCTGTTCCCGTACCCCTGAAGCCTACGACAGCTCTTTATCCAGACTTTTGTTCTCGATCAAATTGAAACTGCACTGACATGAAATAGCAATGTTATATAATCTATGCCCTTTTCTGCTTAATCGTTCTATTTGCGCCGCACAGAAACGATTAACCCTCCCGCGTTCACCATGCCTCAGGCTGTAGTATACTACGCACACTCTAGGTACAGTAGGTATGATATGCTTTTTTACCTGAATACAATAGATTACTTCAAACGCAGAGATTGGACGAACGATTGGGAACACTGGAACTTTTGGTTTAAAGGCAGCCCAGCCCGCCTTCCAAAATGAGTTCAGAGCCATGGATTTTGCTCGATCGGATTCTGTGCAAATGGGGAATCGGTCAAGGAGGTTAAAAATCCTCTCATACAATGTGTGGATTCATGGTGATGTCAGGTTGTTTGACTTTTAGGCATTCGATTCCGATTTTTATGCTTTTCCCGAGCGGTGAATTTGTAGTGATGTCGGCATTTGAGATCCACGATTAATAATACATTTCAAAGAGCGTACTACTCTAACGTTGAACCGGGATCATACATACTCGCGGAGAAGGCGTAAGTTGCTAGATGTGCGGCCGTCTACATACATACTTTCTTGGCTTATTATTACTATCATGAATTCAACTCTCATGTGGTCTTGCCGACTTCCATTTGATGGTTCTACACAGGCAGGCACGAGCGTCAACGACAGCGTTTAAAAATAATATCATAGCTCTAGCGATAGGGTATGAAATACATAGTAGTACAAAAGTAGTTATTCTACTTATAAGATCTCCCAGATTTCTTCATGGATTTTGTATAGGAATAATAATAATGGGCCATGGCTACTATGTACCTAGATTCAATCAGACACTATATTTTATGTAATGATCTCTCAACACTCTTTTCCCCCTTTTCCCATTCCCACAGTTCACCCTGAACGATTATTCATCCCGGTGTTCTGGTAGCACTCTGTCCAAGGACTGTAGATATAACGGTTTCTTGGTTCACTTTTTTTTTGAATTTTTTGTTATCTTCATTTCTTCCCTTTCTCTTTTGTCATGTCAGCTTTTACTGTTTCTAGCAACTGCCTAGCTATAGGAGACTGGCCTAGATTATGACTGATGAAGTCTATAATCCAATTATGATACGATCTGATTTATTAGCCTTCAGTGATATCCTCCACGATTACAAACGTCAACGACTCAACGAGCCGCCAATAAACACTATTTAGCAAAGGCTGTCAGGCCGTCCGCTGGCATCTCGATCGTGGATCGTCTTCCAAGGGTCGTCCGCCTGATGGCTGGGTTTACCATGTGATCGAGCGTCCGAGGCCTATGATATACATGTATGCTCCTTCTGTACCAAGCACATTTATCAGACATTTATCAGAGCCAAGATATATGTAGCCGACTTGAGTTATTGTTTATAACCTACACAATCAACCGTTTATTTAGTCACTCAACCAACCGCCTCTCCACTGAGGGTCCAGTCAAGTCAACCGGAACGGGAGCCGGGTCCGGGAAAAAGAGGGGGAAGTGAACGTCTGCAAGGCCGAGGTATGTATAATGAGACGACGTTTTGACCAACGGTTCGATGTTTGACTCTGCTTTTATTGTCTGTGCATACCTAGTTAATTTCTTCCCTTCATACATACATACCGTAATGTGTGAAGACTCAACACCCTCTTTCGATAAACTCGACCCAATCCTTGGAAGAAGTATTATTGTAAAAATTTAAGTTATTAGTTATGTTCTGTTCCATTTAAAAAAACGGTGTAAAAAGGAAACCAACTTTTCTGGTGTATGATAGACATTTCATTCGTCCTTGGTCCCCTCGTTCCTTTCCTGGAGTTTCCCTGGGACGAATACGATGATGGGTTGAAAATGACTCTTGAAAGTAAACACACGGTTGTGTGGACCTGACATGGAATTTCCTGCCTTGGCTGGAAAAATTAATGTCAAAACAGGGATTGGATCCAGAACTAACAACGGCTTTTGCCATGGCTCGTGCTGTTTAATAACCACGGAAGGAAGAGCATTATACATTATCTCAGATATTATTTGACATGATTTCAAGTTGGTTGATCGGCGCTGTCTTGAAACTGGAGACCGCCCTTTGGTTATTAGGTTTTCACTATCCTATCCTCAAACCAAGACCTCTCTCTCATTTTGCCTTCTCCTCTCATTCATATTATTTTCATCTCCTCGAGGCTCGAGCTCTGCGAAAGGGATATTATCTCCGCTCATGTCCGCTGTAACCTCCCCCACTTTTCTGATACATTATTATTAGTATGTAGTATGGATTTTCGCTCATCGGGGATCGATTTCCTTCTTTTATTTCTCTTTTCTTCCAATTGTCTTTTCCTTTTCTTTTTTTTCCCCCTATAACTATTAAAATCTCACTTTGATTTTATCCAGAAACCTCATATCAAGAAGATAAGGATTGATGAGTCCCGAAAATCAGTTAGTTAATAACTACCCATGGATCCGGTTCCCTTCACACCCCCGGCTTCCGCCCGCCTCTCCGCAACTCCGCACCCCCACCCCCGCCACCAGTTCCGCTAGGGGCCTAGGGCATCAAACTCTCCCCTCGAATAGCCCAGGGACAGCTTCCCGAGATCGACAGAAGGGGGACTTCTTGTGAGTTACATATAAAATAACTTATCATACTTCTCCACGGAGAGTTATATCCGCCACTTCGGATCTTGGCAACCCAATATATATATATCCGTGTATGTATATAATTTTTGAGTGTCTTGACTGATTTATTCTTTTTTATTTTTGGTATTCGTGTCTAGGTATAAATTGCATAGCCCTCTGCATGGTATTTTGGCAGCGGCCGAATTCACGGAAGATACTTGTGTTTGGATCAGTGTATGCGGTTGCACTCTCTTCGACACGATGAATCAGGTTTTGGATTTTAGCAACGTCGTCACTTTGGAGAACAACAGTTGGCGTCAGGTTAAGCAAACCCATCACACCAGGCGTGATCTGAAGGACGGGACTGAACACTTGGCTGCACTCCTAGACAGCTATGCACTCGAGGATATCGCCGTACTGGCAGAGGATGCAGTGGAAGGAGTCTGCCGGGGACACTTATATGGTCGAACCATATCCTCCAGGAATGCCCGTATTTTGTCTCACACTTTAGTTTCACCAAGCGATGTTGACATCGAGGAGACCCGGCCATCAGACGTTGAGATTATCGTGGATATCGCCCCAGGAGATTGGATCTACAAGACACAACCCAGTGCCCTCCGTCGGATCATCGTGGATGTCTTCAGCAATGCCGTGAAGTGCACTGATCGTGGCCGTGTTTCTCTACAGCTAAAGACTGTCTTTAACCCGGAGTTGCATTTTGACGAACAGGATCCGGGGGAGCTTGTCATGTTGACCGTGTCCGACACCAGTAAGGGCATTTTGGAAGGTACGTTGGTTGGCCCTGGGCTATCGATTGTACGCACCCTTGTGAAATCACTAGATGGCCACATCACCATCCGCAGCCGAGAAAATGAGGGGACCGTCGTCAAAGTGTCCTTGCCTCTCGAGCGGGGGCCACAGAGTGAGACTTTCACCGACGCCGACATTCTTCGACAAAGATACGGGAAGAAAAGTGTCGCGATGCTGGGATTCAATCCGGATGCAACTGAGAAGCGTCCAGCCCTCTGGCGTGTCCTGGAACGTTATATTACCGAATGGTTTGGGCTCGAATTGGTGTCATGGCCTTCTTGCGGGCCCGTCGACATTTTGCTGGCGGACGAGAACGATCTTGATTACTACAATAAGGATTTATTTACCAACTGTCCCTCTGCCATTCTGGTTCTGTGTAATAGCGCCATAGATCACCGTGCTTATCGACACTCTTGGCACCCTCCGGCCGACGTGGTGGATTTTATCCGTCGACCACTTGGGCCGCACAAATTAGCGAAAAAGATTCACGGCTGCATGCAGCGGCTACCAGTCCCAGCGGCCTCACCGTCGAGACCACGGGGTCGGCATCCAGCATTGGCAGATAGCAAGCGGATAACTTTGCAGTCCTTCGACTGTCCGGATGAGCTACTGGAAACCCCTGATATAGAGGCAGAACTGTTTCCGGGCTTCATTGATAACGAACAGCTGTCAACCTCAACGGAAACTTCGACAGCTGAATCTCCTCTAACACCCGAGGAGCAGCCTAGCGGCCTACGTCCATTTCCTCGGCAGGGACCATCACGGAGACAGTCGGCGCCTGCTGCGAGCAAGTACAATCAACCTATCGTTTCCCCTGAACCGCCGTCCATCAAAAAGTGCCCTGGTTCGCCACCCAAACCGCAAATGCTCAAGGTCCTGGTGGTGGATGATAACGAAATCAATCTACAGTTGATGGTCACCTTCATGCGGAGACGTAATTTGAGCGTTCTGGAGTCGGCGGAGAATGGTAAAGTAGCTGTCGATGCTGTGGAAAGACAAGGTGGATACGATATTATTTTCATGGGTTGGTGAACCATTTTCCTTACTACCCCCTTTACATGAGAGTGGCATTGGGCAAGGCTAACGAAGACTAATTAGATATGTCCATGCCTGTAATGAATGGCTTTGAAGCCACTCGTGCTATACGAGCCCTAGAAAGGGAGCGTCGCGGCTGCAGACCGGCAAAAATCATTGCACTCACTGGACTTAGCAGCACACGTGACATGACAGCCGCTTTGACATCGGGTGTGGATATTTACTGGACGAAACCCGTGTCGTTCAAGAGGGTGTCCCGTTTATTGGACGAGTTTGAGGCTAATCGGTGAAAATTTATCTTACCTCTTCATATTTTTTGTCTCTCTTTTCATCGGTCGCTCTAATACTTCTACTTGTTTTGGGTTTTTGTATCCGGGTCGATCTTCTTGTGCCCGGATGTAAATTATTTGCCGGAAGCATACTGATACTGTGCTCTGGTGATGCTTTTCTTACTTCTTTTCTTCTTTTCTTGGGCTAGCCGTCTAAACACTGCCATGTATGGAGAGTCCTGATTTCGCTGCTTATACGAGTATATTCATGTTCATTTCCAGAGGTGATCCTGTCGGGTCATCCTTCAAAGCCTTGACCCTCGGTCTCAAATATCGATTGAAGGTATGTATATGTTCGGCGCCGAAAAGGGGAAGAAAATCTGGAGGACAGAAAGATAGAGCCACCGAAAGAAATTGCTTTCTTTCTATATTATTTCTTTTTATTTATTTTTTTATTTTTTCCAAAAAAAGTATCTGTGAGATAAAGAAGGAACAAGAAAAGAAAGGGAAAGGCACTTGGTTTGACGACGACGATCAAATTTTCTTCAGGTACACATGCTTACTTTGGGGGTTCGGTATATTTTTCTATATTATCATACCATTGCTAGCCTAAGAGGTAGTAATTACTACCATACATAACTATTCTCCTTCACCTTCGTTACTCGTATTATGTAGGGCGTTATATGTATACGCAATACAGGACAATGAAACATGACTACATTCCTCTATTTTTCGCTTCTAAAAGTTAAAAAGTAATTATATCATAGTAGTAGTATGTACGAAAAGCTCTATCATACTCTACTATATATTACCATCAGAGTCCCGCTAGGGCGTAGGCTATATTGAACCGACGATCCAACACTGCCTGTCTAGAAACTCCTACATACTTACATATACATATATATACAGACTAATTATGAAGAATAATATGACAAGTAATGTTCTGTTCTCTTTTGCAGCATGAATAGTCTGAGCTGTGTGACATGTCAAGTACGTACTCTCTCCGATAAATGATCACGTGTGCAAGTAATATGTAACTACTTATTATTACATATTATTATTCCACAGCATGTGGCATATCAAGTTGGTTGCCAAGGAACGGGCTTGATTAGTATGCATGTGCCTTGTGAATTACCTCATGTAAAAAAGAAAGAAAAAAAAAAGAAATATGATGTGTCTAAACTGATATTGTCTGAATGACTTGCTCAAAGGCGCAAAAGGGTCTATTTATACATGCTACCAGTCCTTGGTTTTGTCTGTCATTTATGTCCAGGAATGACATGATAGGTAATAACCTATGTATTATGACTACATAGCATTATTAGATCAATCACAAAATGCCGTTCGTCCCGACATTCGGGGTGGCGATTTCTCTTCTCTAATAAGATTGGTGGATTCAAGGCCGCCTATCATGATGGTAAGTTACGATATGCTGAACACATTTATTGATAGTTATATCTTGAGCTAACCGAGAATGTCATACATTGTAGTCATAATCAGCAATAATGAGAATCATGTTATTAGCTAATTACTACTTACAAATAAAATAGTAAGTCAGGATCGTATCAATAAGGACATTCACTAATAAATCCACAACTTGGGTTCAGGAAATCACTATTTTCAATAATCCATTGTAGTAGACTATAATCCTCGACAACAGAAAGAAAAAATTACTACTACTCTACAATGGCAAACAGTGGAAAGAAGCTCGTTGTTGTTCTCGGTGCCACAGGATCCCAAGTACATACTTCGATCCACCTCACGAATCATCTCGCAAGCTAACGAATAATAATGAAATAGGGACTCTCCATTATTGAATACCTGTTCAAACACTCCTCGTCGCTCTTCCGAGTCCGAGCCGTTACCAGAGACCCAACAAGTTCCAAGGCGCAAAGTCTAGCCAGTCTGGGCGCCGAAGTCACAAAAGCGGACTTGGACGACGAGCCAACACTGCGAACGGCGCTCGAGGGCGCCAATGCCGTATTCGCATTGACAGACTTTTACGACAAGATGACCATCGAATCCGAGCTCTCACGCGGACTGCGCATCGCGAAAATCGCTTCCGAGTTGCCGGATCTGGAGCATTTCGTCCTAAGCTCCTTGCCGGACGCGAGAACGTTGTTCGGTGGAAAGTATCAATTTAATCTGCCTTATAACTCCAAGGCTTACATCAAGGAGGGGATTGAAAAGGGGTATCCGTCGCTTTGGGGGAAGACTACTGCCCTTTACATCTCGTTTTACTACCAGAATTGGTTGAAGTACCCGCTTGTGTTCGGGCCCATGAAGGTGGGTGCGTTGAACTTATTATTACTACTATTCAAGACTGATTTATTTTCGAATTCGAAACTCTAGAGACCAGATGGAAGTTTCGTCCTCAGTATGCCGTATCCCGGAAACGCCTGCATCTCAACGACTTCATCTCTCGATACCGGCGTCGTGGTCGATGCTATCTTGAGAGGCGGATCGAAGTATTACCGGAAACCAGTGGGCTTGATTACCGAGCGTTTAACCGAAGAGAAGAGACTGCAGATATGGGCTGAAGGTATGTACATAGGTTCCGTTCTATTCAGTACTCAGGCAAGTAGCAAGCTGATGAAACATCCTTTGCGGGAAAAAAAAGCCGTGGGTGTAAAGGCTGTCTTTGAACAAATTAGTGCAGACGAGTACAGAAAGAGAATGGAAAGCGTCGGGTTTCCACCAATTCTCGCTCAGGGCATGACTGAACTGGCGGAAGTGATCGCCGGTCCGGAGAACTACGTCGAAGCAGTTGGTGTCGTGAAGGGTAGAGAGGTGAGTTTTTTTTTTTTTTTTGGTCTTCATCTTCGTCTTCGAAACGTGATGCTAATAATAGTTATTATATTCTAGATTATTAATCCAAGTTACAGACTGAAACGTTGGGCTGAGTACGTCAAGGAAGAAGATTGGTCTGGATTCCTTTAGTCAATGTTGGATTTCGATATGTTATTATGTTTTCTACGTACCACGAGTGAGTACACGACCAATAGTTGATGGGGTCCATCTAGGATTCAAACATGTCGAGTTAGAGTTGATATCGGCAGAGCTTGCCTATACATATTCGTTGCCATCCCCATACATCTGCGGTTAGGCCTATAGTATATGTATACAGATCGATCAGACCGTACGTTCACTACTTTAGATATGCATGGATGTATATGGCATCAGTATACTCCTGATCTAGACGAACTGTGCTTATTTAGATTTCATATTTGAAAATAAACAAAAATTACACTCTTTATAGTAATAATGATCAAAAAACCGGGGATCACACTGGAAAAATAACACGCCCGGTTATTTCCCACCATGTGGATGAACAATAAATTGGATGACAGGGCTTCCATCCCTATACGAGTCCAAACCCTCCTCGACCAATTTCAAATCCAATCCCTCAATGACCCGATACTTGGGGACACGTATCTTTCCCTGCTCCACCCATTTGGGCAGATTCACCCACAACCGCTTCGTCAACGGCTGCAGACAATCGTTTGTTCCGAGGATAAACCGGACATTGCAATCGTTCAGGCCTTTCTCTTTGGCCAGTTTGATGCCTTCATTGGGTGGATGAAGGGTCAAAACCACGGATGGCTGGGTAGTTGGAACAATTGAGAGCGCCAAGGAAAGTTCGTTTTCCCACGACACACAGTCAAAGACATGCTCGACCCCCTCGGGAGAGATCTCACGAATCTGTGCCGCTATCGATTCCGGAGATGCATGACGGTCGACAATGTGAGTCGCTCCCATTGCTCGAAGAGCAGCCTCATTGCGGGCCGAGGCAACAGTAATTATGCGGCCGATACCTGCGATTTTGGCAAACTGGATTCCGAGCCTACCGACATTTGATCCACCGCCAATCACCACGATTGTTTTTGAAGCAGGAACGAAGTTTTCTGGTGATGGATTTGCATCGTTCGAAGGCGTTGGAAACCCAAATCCTCTCGAATGGAACATTGCCTCAAAGGCGGTCGTTGCATTGATTGGGAACGTGACCAGGTCATCCATAGTAAAGCCCGGTGGGATCTTTGCCGCAGCATCGGCGTCGATGATAGCATACTCCTGCAGTCCCGAAGCATCTGGTGTGGGATAAAGGGGATCACCCTGACCAAACACTTGATCTCCCAGTGTAAATGAGGTTACCCCTTCACCCAATTTCTCGACTACTCCACCAATGTTGTTGCCTAAGATGAATGGAAGTCTTTCTTGGATGAAAAGTCCCTTATCCCGGCCATACGTATCATGTGGTAATACTATCATACATATAATATGTTAGATGGGATTGTCAAGATCAGGGCTTCACATATGTCATACACATAGTAGATAATACTTTGACCAAGATAAACCCTTTTGGAGGCTCTGGAATAGAGCGTTCCCCCAATATCATCGGTTGTCCGATTTCCTTCACAAGGATTGCTGACTGCATTGTGTTTGATATAAGTGTTATAAAACGGGGAGAGACTATTGTTTATTTCCAAGCTTCTTTTTCTCTTCGTAGTTGAGGACGGTGGTTCTTGAAGTACTCATAAAGCTTGCGCATTGAAAGCTTTCTAAATATGTCGATTAAGGATTGGTCATCCGAGCAAACAGAAAAATGATGTCACTTGGCTGACAAATTATTTTCGATTTCTAACCCGATTATAATTTCGTAACTGATCGAGAGGTAGGAGCGCCATCTACAGTACTAGGTTCTAATCTAGTTATCTTGGAGACGGCAGATGGAGAGAGATACGATCTGTGTGGGGGTCAAGGAAGTGAGCATCTCAGACAGCATTACACTTCTAGGGAAAAATATTATCAAAGCAGGAAACTCGGAAAAGGCTACTACATAGTCTTTTTTTCGGATACCAGTTCCCCAGGATTGTATAGAAATCAGCGGTAACAACGACACCAAAGCGACGGGACAAGTTACAACCCAAAGAGAGCATCCTGCATACAGCTAAGGGGCTGAGATTTATTGAAGTCGTTGGGATATCAGAGACAGCCTGGGTCGACATCACGATATCCATTTTATGTCAAGCTCTATTGGCCATTAGCAAATGACAGTGAGTGATATTGCAGGAAATTAAAGCAGAACATGAAGCGATGTGCTTACATATCATTTTCATCATAAATATAGAATTAATTGAGTCAGACCATGCATATGCCAAGACAAGTATGCAAGATCAAGTTCAATAGCTTCAAGACAGGACGCCTTCATATGATAGAATTGGAGATTTGTTAGTAATCAAAAATATGTTCGTTGGAAGAAGGTGCTGACTGCCTCGTCATTAGAAGGGAACCTAATAATAATATGTACCATAGGTAAAATTAGTAATCTTCGATGGACAGTTACGTTGACGGACGAAGGCTGAACCGCGCTGCGCTGGGAGTGCGGGGTGGGCCAATCCAAAGGGTACATACCGGAAGTGAAAACTATGATAGATTGCAGTTAACACATCGTCCGGAAAATGTATCATCTTAATTCGACCGTCTCCCTATCAGTGTCAGGCTAGTGTACACATAATCGAAGCTCACCTATGTAGTAATCTTTCCCCGCACCCATATCAAATATTACATGTATTATTATTGGCAAGCATCATGATTCATGACAACATTGAACAAGCCTCACACGCAACTAGTGTCTACGATTTCAAAGCATTTGGAGCCTTCGAAAAATGTCCTCGTCATTCTACCTGCCTGCAGCTGATGGGAGGATGTCAAAACGTACATGTACATATAAGGAGAGAGACTGCTACGTGTGATATATTATATCAAAAAACTGTTTTTTTTCTCTTTAATCTCAGCATACTGTGAATCAATAAAAACCCACCACTCATAGGTACCTACAAGATGTCGCAACCACGCACTGTTTTGGTGATTGGCGCCAGCAGGGGAATCGGATTAGGTTTTGTAGAGCAGTTGGTGTGTCTCGCAGCTTACCAGACCATCTTTTCAACCTATCTGACAATTGCCAGCTCGCTCGCGACTCATCAATCGCCGTGTTTGCTACAGCACGGAATCCATCTGGCTCCCAAGGCCTCCAGAAACTGGCATCAGAGAACCCGAGCCGTTTGCATCTCTTCAGAGCTGACGTCACCAATTCTGATTCGATCAAAGCCCTTGCTGTCGACATCAAGAAGAAAACTAATTCGCTCGATCTTGTGATTTACAATGCTGGTGTTCTCGCTTCGGTAGGCAACATCTTGGATGTCGGTGTTGAAGGCTTGAAAGCCAACCTGGACACGAACCTCTACGGAGCATACCTTGCTAGCGTCGAATTCGCACCATTCTTACTCAATTCCGAATATTCACGGCGGTGTCTGGTTTTGGTGTCGAGTTCTTTTGGATCATTGACTCTTAGTGATGAGCTGTTTGAGCAACATGCACGGGCCCTTGGCACCCCTGACTTCCATGCATTTGCCTCGTACGATATCTCAAAGGTAAGTCTTTCTCTCTTGCATTTGGCAATAGCAGTGTACGGTCTTTTTAATCAAATCCCCACAGACTGCATTGAATGGCTTGGGCAAAGAGTTGTGGCACGTCCTCCATCGCAAAAAGGTTGGGGTTCTCCTCGTTCACCCCGGATTGGTCAAAACAGATATGAATCAGAAGGGCGATATTACTGTTGAGCAAAGCGTGTCTGGATTGTAAGTTGACAACTTTTTGAGCTTGAGCAAGTGAAGGCTGCCGCTAACCCGAGTGCAATCCATGTTTAGGCTCTCTACCATTGACAAGAACAGTGGTCTGGATAAGCAAATATACCTGGACTACACAGGGGCCGTGCTGCCATGGTAGGACAAACGATGGTCTGGTAAATGGAATGGGCGAAGAGTAGTAGTATTGGTTAGAGTGGCAATAGCGCATACGGCATGTTTAATAGTGACCCAAGACCTTATTATTAAAAGTGGCAATTATTCAACATATTTATAACACAGACATGTTCAAGTCCGACGATTAAAGTTAATGAAGTTAAGGATAAAGGATGGCCTCAAGTTCTTGCTTGGCTTTAAAGTCAGTGATTACCTAGGTAGAGTGCACTCTCTAAAAATGACTCCTTTGGGTATACCACTATGTATGTAGTGGTAGTGATTCCATCCACTTAAAAGTTTATCCCTCGCCAAAACACTGTGTGCACATTCTTTTCGGCCCCCGAGAGGCAAAGCAAAAACCTGAGGAAGAGATCCGTTCCACGAAAACTAGGGGTGGACTTGAAGCGGGCTTGGCGGAGAGATATTTAACAAACTCTATCCCGGATAAGAAGACACTTACATAAGAGGACACTTACATAACCGATTTTAATAGAAGCTGCCGGACAACAACCGTTCCCGAGCAGGGGAATGTTTTACGCTCAACAAGTTGCATATTATTGTAATTTTGGAGAACGTGGATTCTCAAAAACACGTTTATTTAAGATAGACGCTGAAACTTTTAGAATGGTTGGACGTGTAAAGATTTTACAGATCCGTTCTTTGACAAATTACCGTACCCTCAGAAGATTTTCCCTGCGCGCGGCCCCTGCGCACGGACATTTCGCCTAACAAAATCCTCACCTGAGACAACATACCAAGCTCAGAGGTCATTTCCTGAACCTCATATCACCGAAATCTCTACATTTTCCACTTCTATTTTGATTTCCTGTAGTAAAC
>NPHW01006267.1:0-22420 GCA_002240705.1 Elaphomyces granulatus | reverse complement strand
AGACCTCTGCCTAAGCGGGCTTAGATGATTATTCAATTCTGGGTGCCAAGGCGGTGGAGTCGGCAGAATCTATGTGGGCTGAAAGCCCTAACGTTCTATAGAGGAGGCACTCTTTTGTATCAATCCATTGATCCAATGATCTTCCTCAGGCCTCCATTTACCCAATAGCTTAGGCCGTTACAGGGGACAAGCTCCTGTTATCCCTTAGATTTTTGTGGAAAATTTCTTTGTTCAACTATTAGCTAGTACTATGTAGCTTAAGGATTCAAATGTCTATAAAAGGCTTAATCACTTATGGAGAACTACATCATTCCATACCATTTCAACAAACAATACTTTACAACTAGTTACTTTCTTTACCTGCAGCACATTCCTGACACATTCCTGAGGCAATCTGGGTATAATCGGCCTCTACATTATTCACCACTTTGTCGTTTGAAGGAAACAATTTAACCACAGAAGGCATATGTCTAACGGCAACCTGTACTTTATTTCAACTACAATTGATAGCAGAGAGCAATGTCCATCCTGCTGGAGAACCCTCCGGTGCATGGCCACTCGGAACACAGCAGATACTCGGATCTCCGGTGGCAGCTTATCATCCTAGGCAAGGCACCGTAGAAAAAGCAGGTGTCCTTTGAGAATACAACATGCTAATGAACCACAGGAATGTTTCGTTTCAGCGAAGCTGTGGCATGGACCACAATATTTCCTTATGTATTCTTTATGATGCAGTCTTTTTTGCCCGATAACCCAGGACGCGAAGCCAATGCTGCTGCTCTCGCCCCCTTGACTATTGCGCTCTTCACTTTCGGCGAATTTTTGATGGGTGTACCATGGGCGAAGGTCAGTGACCGTATTGGGCGAAAGCCCACGCTGATCATTGGCGCTGTTGGCGGAGGTGTTTCTGCACTAGCATTTGGTCTCTCAACCAACTTATGGATGGCCCTCGCAGCGAGAATTTTTGGAGGACTCGTGAATCCAAATGTTGGTGTTATCTCTGCTTGTGTAGGGGAATTAATCGAGAGCAAGCAGGATCAAGGTTCGTCGCGATTCACAAACTATAGTAATTGTTAACATGACGGTTTAGCGACTGACGTTGGTATGAACCGACGCAGGTAAAGCTTTCTCCGTTGTACCATTTTTGAGAGGTCTTGGGTATGCAATAAATTGATGTCTTTGGCACGAAAGTTCCAGAAGCTAACCCATTGTGGATAGTGGGCTTGTAGGTCCAGTTATTGGTGGTTACTTGGCTGATCCTGTGATTTCCTTTCCGTCTGTCTTCCACGACGGGAGCATATGGCAGACTTATCCATATCTCCTTCCAAATTTAATAGTCTTATTATTTATTGCAATTAGCGGCCTACTGGGGTTCTTCTTTCTAGAGGAGACTCATCCACGTCTCCAGAGTAGCCATGATAGAGGCTTGAATATATCAAGATGGGTCTCCAACAAGCTTCGACAGCTTGTTGGTCAAATGAATGCATCAGGTTATGCAACCATACTTACAAATGATGAAGAAATGGCTGAAGACGCGACCGAGTTGGAGAATTTGCCGGAAGAAATTGGACTGTCGTCGTCACCATCGCCTACAGTGTCAAATACTCGCATACCTTCACCGTATTCATCTCAGGTCATTCTCCAGATATTGGCCGTTTCCATATTTGCCTTCCACAAGGTTTCTTCCGATGTGATAATACCAATGTTCTTAGGGGCAACAACAGTATCTCCTAACAATTCTTCAGAGGAAACCAAGGGAAATTGCTTGAAGTTCGAAATCGGGTTCGGTATGAATCCTCCAAGAATCAGCAACGTTCTCCTTTCACAAGCAGTCGTTGCTATTGTCGCTCAATCTTTAATTGTGCCAAGAGTTCTAACCAACTGGGGCGCCTTGAAGAGCTTTCAGTGGGCGGCATTATTCTTTCCTTGGAAGTACTGCCTTACACCATTTACCGCAAGGCTTGTCAGCCCACTCTCCCTGATAGCAATTGTTTTGGATCTCTGGATCTCTATTATACTTGCCAATATAGGCTACGTTGCTTCAGCGATCTTGTGAGTCTTCCTAAGAAGTGAATCTGAAATTTATCTAATGCGTTACAGGTTAACAAATACCACACCATCACGTCAACTTCTTGCAACTGTTAATGGAGCTGCTACTTCTTTGTCCTGCCTTGCAAGATCGATAGGGGCGGCCACCTCTGGGTACATATTTCGACAGGGGCTACAGGATGGCTACATTGGTTTGCCCTTTTGGATCCTGGGAAGCGTAGCTGCTGCCGGTACTGCTCTGTCGTGGTTTTTAAGAGATGAACCATAGGAGGTCAAATTAAAGTGTATCCTCCTATATTTATACCTCAGTCACTTGAAGCCTGTAGACGATCGAGATGCTTAAACTCACCATCAACCCTGATATCAGAACCAGTCATGAAGGAGCCGGCTTCACTCGCGAGCAATAACAGAGGTCCAATAAATTCATCCTTTGCTCCAATCCGGCCCATTGGAGTACGTTCCCACCAGATAGGAAGAACATCTTGCAGGTCTGAGGAGGAGATTAGTCTGGTGTCCATGTATCCCGGGGATATGGAATTAACTCGAATACCATGCACAGCCAGCTCAGCAGCCATACAGCGTGTCATATATGATATGATGCACAGCAGCTTTGCATGTGCTGTATGCCACATGGGTCTGGGGATAGTTGACAATGTGTCCGGCCATTGAAGCGATAAGTATGATTGAGCCTCCCCTTCCTCTGGCTATCATATCTCCAAAGATCTCCGAGTCAGATTTGGACGGCATCAAAGCTGCCTACAAATGACATACTTAACAATAGCTTGTGCATTCAGGAAAGTGCCAGGCGTGTTAATGTCCAAGATTTCCCGGAATGACTCAGGCGTGTAATCAGTCATTCGCACCGCGTTAGCAATCACCGCAAAACAAGGAGGCCAATCCCCCCCAAACTCTCCGACAACTCGCTCGTAAGAGCCTGCACTGCTGCTCCGTCCATGACATCTAGCTGTCGGAATATTATCGAATTGGTTTTCTCTGGGAAGGAGTCCACCAAACCAGCAACGGCCCTTCTCCCTTCTTGGATATCTATATCAAGAAGTGCCACTTTCTCAGCGCCATGCTCGAGAAATCCACTGCTGCTGTCAACCCAAGCCCTCGTGCTCCTCCCGTTACTATCTGTAGGACAGTGAGTAGATATACTTGTCTTTATCCTGCTGCGAGGTTGGATATATATAATGACTTACTCATAACATTCTTACCCACCAAATGGAATCGCGTCTCTACATAACTGTTAATTGAGGCGATTTCCCGGCGAGCCCCACGGACTCACAAAACGACATGACAGGAACGCGATCCATCTTGAGTGTATTTCGTCTCTCCTTAACTGAGCTTCTATTTCTCCTGATTTTGGATGGAACGACGAGTTTGAAATTCAGAGCAAACGGAGTGAAAGGGGATCGATGCACGCTGAAAGGAAGGTGGGGCGAGCTGAGTACGCTGCCCTTCCCTGAAATGAGGGACGAGTGAGAAAGAAAGTTGAACCTGGTCAGACTCCGAGAGATTTGCCAAGGGTTTAAGCTCATCGTGGCTACAGATTCGCAAAAACCGACGGCGACTCCATGGCGCATTTATTAGCAAGCTAATTGTTTTAATACGGTTGCCACGCAGATGACTGTCGCCCATAACTTGAAGCCAGAGTTTGTTTCTTATGATATGATATACATCTCAGGAAACTCACTGACTCCTCGTACTCGGGGGACTGATGGCTTCTACTAACCATTTCCCTCGCCGGGGGGAAAAAAATGTCGTGACTCAGTTCAAAGTTGTGATTTTGTAACTTTTTCGGTTCATTTTCATTTGTATGCATGTTCTATTAAATACTAAATGTCAAGCCGATATAGTCATGAAGAAAATATTCAAAATATACATGTATAAGCTGCCAGTGCGCTGTCCATATGATCTTGCATTGCGATCGGCATCGTGATCACTACCTAGGTATCATAGTTGCATTATATATCCATATATTCTTACCACGCGTGGTCGGAATATTTCTCTCCTCGGCTTTCACTGCAATGGAGAAACTCACCGAGCAAGGGAACACAAGGCTCATCGGTACATAGCCACCCAAATTCATCCGGTCGTCAACCAGGTCGAGATACACCCATATTTCCCTCAAAAAGGGCTTCAAGAGTATTGTCAAGCAAAACGATATTTACGTCACCTGCCGTAACCTGTCCACTTGGCGGAGCGGTCTTAATCACTTGAAGATCCTACTGTATGTTCATTCTATCCAGCGATGTAAATGGTCAGGATACACTTTATGCGGATATGGTTATCGGGATAAACTTAATAAGGCTGCTGATGGCTGAATCTGTGAAATTGAATCATTAGGAGAGAGCCACCGTGTGATGCAGCATAATTATCAGGAGCTTCAGTAACCTGACTTTCACTCTGATCTTTTTCACTGGACTGATCTTCTGGATCAGCTTCATCCAAATCACTACCACCATTGGCGATCTTCCAGAAGCCTTACGGACGCGTATTCTGCCGATGAATCTATTCATTCTAGGATACAGAATATATTTGGTATGTATATTCCAAGACGTGAGAGCTGTGGAATAACGAGTAGAAAGATCAAATCATGAGCAACATCTACCACTTGACTTGAAGAGCTTTTATTCATGCTACTCTACGTTAAAAAAAGAAATTTTCTTAGCACATGGCTTGGGCATATCCGTATTCATATTCAAGCATAAAATTTATCCAATGGAAAAAATCCTGTATTCATATCCGTAAGATCCATGGATGATATATTCATATCCGCGTATTCGTGAGGACCCCTACCTGTCAGAATGCCAGAAAGGGGTTGAGATATGATAAGATATGAAAGTGAATGATGCTAAAGCAAGAGTTGCTAGAATACAAAAAAAGGGAAACGTAGGTGTTGCTAGAAGGGAATAAAGTGACAGCACGGTATGAAAAGACCGATAATCGAGGAGACGACCGGCTGAAGCTCAATGTAAAGATATCATTCAAGCAAATGCATGGTCAGGGTCACTGATGAATTAAAACTATACCAAATTGCCTCGCAGCTCTTGCTCCCGCTCGATAGCCTCGAAGAGTGACTTGAAGTTTCCAGCCCCAAAGCCCGAAAAGTTGTGTCTCTGGATAATTTCAATGAAGACCGTGGGCCGATCCATTAAATGCTACATTGCATGTGTCAGTAGGCGTAGTGCACCGGACAACAGGGAACGGTAAAAATACCTTTGTGAACAACTGTAGCAAATATCCGCCTTGATCGAAATCGATCAGGATATCTAAACTTCTCAGAGTTTCGAAATCTTCTTCTAGCACCATACCCGCCTTCTTCAGCCGCACCTTCATATCCTGGTAGTACATGTCGGGAACCTTAATAAACTCGACTCCTCGCGCTCTCAAGTTCGAAATATCCCGGATGATATCGTCAGTGAGGAGAGCGATATGTTGCACACCAGCTCCGTTATAGAAGTCGATATATTCTTCGATTTGAGATTGCTTTTTGCCCTTGGCGGGTTCATTCATCGGCATCTTTACAAGCTCGTTGGGCGACGCCATAACGATGCTTTTCAGGGCCGAATACTCCCTTGCAATAGGGTCAGCGTCATTATTGGTGTGTGATTCCTGGTACATGTGCTTACGTGCAGATATCCTTGTCATCGACAGACCAGAATCGGTGGAAACCCAGAACCTCTTCGTAACTGACAAGATAACGACCCGTTAGTTTCAGCAGCGCCATGCGTGTCGTTCGCTGGCAGGGTTGCTCACTATCTGCACATCTCTTCCATCTCGTCCCAGTCTTGATTTCCCACGCAGTGATCAATCTGTCTTAACTTGATTCCGGGGAGTAACCCTTCGATCGGGTCCTGGACACCGATGTCCATCCGATATCCGGGAAGAAACCCCCCTGTGTATGACTTCCTTTCCACCAGCGTGTGTGTAGTGTTTCCGTATGTCTGGATCGTGGCGACTTTCACCTGGCCAGTTTCATCCTTAAGCGTCCGTGGTAGTGACACCACCTTGGCACCATTCTGGACGGCTGCCCCGAAGACGGCATCCACTGAATCGACCTCAAACGCCACATCTTTGACCCCATCACCGTGTTTTTCCAGGTGGTTGTGGATTTCATGGAGAAGCTTTTGTTCCTCTGGCAGGAAACGGCCGATCTGATCCATTGACTGCAGGGGAGAGGTGAGGACGAAAACAATCTTTCCATTCTGAACCACGTGTGAACAGACACTTCGACAGCCGGTCTCCAGTCCGCGATAGGCAATCCGCTTGAATCCCATGCGGGCGATATAATAGCTAGCGGCTTGCTTAGCATTTCCCACGTACCAGTGGACATGGTCGTATCCTTTATAGCTGAACAAGTCCTGTGAAACATCAGCGGCGCGGATACGCGGAGACGGGATGATAGATGGTGCCATGGTCAATAGCCAGAGAATCAATGATGAAGAACAATATGCGTAGATTAATAATTATATGAAAAGTAAATAATACGATCCAACACCGTCTTTTTGATCGTCGGGAGTTCTAGTCACGGGGGATCATATCGGGGATGAAGACAACAGAGAAATAAGCCCTCTGACTGCAGAAGACCTTTTAATAAATAGCCTTCCATTGTGCCTTCCACCAGCGACTTTCTGATGACTCTGGTGTATTGGTGCAGAACAAACGCTCGGCCAGTGGCGGGGACAATCGGTCTCTGCCGGATATTTACGCGGCATGTCCTTTGACGCGGATCGTCGGATCAACATAACCGGAAGGCACAACTCGGTTCATCACGGCTATTTCGGGTGCCCCCGACGTCATTGTCACTGTCACACTGATCAAGGAGAAGAAGGTGGAAGGGTGGCTTCTCCGTTCTCGAACCTTGCACTCTTCCTAGCATACTGGAGATCGATTGAGTCCGGAGACAAACTTACACAAAGATGCCGGTGACCCAATTCTCAGCGTCGGATCCATATGCTTATCTCAATGGGTTTGGATCCTATCATGAGTATGGATGTCTAGACACCCGTGATGATTCTGCAAAGATGACCTCGTGCAGGAGAACTGACTGCTGTTAGATCAGAGGCGGTTGGAGGAGCCTTACCCTTGGGACAGAACTCTCCTCAGAAGCCAGCTTACGGGTTGTATGTAGAAAAGTTGTCTGGCACAGCGTTCACGGCACCACGCCACGAGAACCAGCAGACATGGCTCTACCGGATTCTACCAGCAGCAGCGCATGGGAATTTCCAAGCACTCGATGCCGATTCCTATCATACCCAGATGACCTCCGAGAAAGAGAACTTGCAATATATCCCCAACCAACTTCGCTGGAACCCCTTCGATTTGGACGAGTCAGTTGATTGGGTCCATGGACTGCATTTGGTCGCGGGCGCAGGCGATCCCACGATGAAGAGTGGTCTCGGGATTCTCTTGTACGCGGCGGGCAGAGACATGGGCAATGAGGCATTCTATTCTGCCGATGGGGATTTTCTTATTGTGCCTCAGCATGGGGTGCTGGACATCCAGACCGAATTGGGGAAGTTGCTGGTTCAGCCAAATGAAATTTGCGTGATCCCCCGCGGGATACGGTATGTCTGTTCCGCTCAGAGATACTGCAGAACGGTGGGTGCTAACGTGGCCTTTGTTACCGCTTCTATTTTTGACAAGATATCGAGTGTCCCTTCCTTCTGGGCCTGTTAAAGGTTACATATGCGAGCTGTACCAGGGCCACTTTCAGCTACCGGAGCTGGGCCCCATGGGATCTAACGGCCTGGCCAACGCACGGGACTTCCAGGCTCCAGTAGCAGCGTTTGTTGACGATGAGCAGCCTTCAGAATATACTATCATCAGCAAGTTCAACAATGCCCTCTTTTCGGCACGACAAGACCACACGCCTTTCGATGTGGTTGCCTGGCATGGCAACTATTATCCGTATAAGTACGATCTGGGTCGCTTCAATACGATTGGCAGTATCTCTTTCGACCACCCGGATCCTTCCATTTTCACCGTCCTCACAGGACCCTCGGACCACCCAGGAACTGCCATCGCAGACTTCGTCATCTTTCCGCCTCGCTGGCTTGTTGCCGAAGGTACCTTCCGGCCACCATGGTATCATCGCAACGTGATGTCTGAGTTCATGGGTCTAATTGCAGGCAACTACGATGCGAAGGTAGGTGGCGGGTTCCAACCCGCTGGAGCAAGCTTACACAATATTATGAGCGCACATGGGCCGGATGCCAATGCGCATGAAAGGGCCAGCAATGTGGAGCTGAGGCCTCAGAAGGTCGGGACAGGAAGCATGGCATTTATGTTCGAAAGGTAAGGGATGGTCATTCTACGTGTTAGCGCCTTTTATTTTTCATATACTGATACGATCTCAACCTTGTTTCAGCTCTCTCATGATCGGTGTCTCTGAGTGGGGTCTGAAGACATGCCAAAAAGTACAAGAGAACTACAACGAGGAGAGCTGGCGTCCATTGAAGAGATCCTTTAAGAACCCTGAGACTTAGAGCTGATTCTTGAAACCATCAGAGCTAAGAAATCAGCGATATTCTAATCATGTCTAACGCCTGGACACCAGTGGAAAGTAGTATCTCTGGAATAGTTTTCCCTTTGTACTTATCGATGTATGCCTTCTTTTGTTGGGTCTTATGATAGCTACATAACCTGTAATGTAAAGCCGTCCGTTTCTTGAATATACCTTGTTACTTTCAAGCTTTGCCATTACGTTTATATATATAGATAAAGCTCGATGACTCTTTACTTCTCTTCATCCCCCTTCAACTTCCTTTCTCATTGCTTCCCGTACGATCGCCCCACACATTTTTGCGTATGGATTTGTCTGCACGGCCAACTGCTGCGCAGCCTTATTCCCATAGCGCCCTCCAGAAAAGAAGTCCACGCTTGCCATCTGTTCTAGCTGGTCGCTCTCCAAGCGCTGCAGCCAAACTAGCCCACCCTGCTTCCGCTTCTCCGGTTCAATCTTGGCTGCTTTGAGAAGAAGGTATCCACGATGGGTATGCGCGTCTGCAAGAATGCGAGCTTGTAGTGGAGAGATGGGAGAGGTTGG
This sequence comes from Elaphomyces granulatus, assembly GCA_002240705.1. Classification (NCBI taxonomy): domain Eukaryota; kingdom Fungi; phylum Ascomycota; class Eurotiomycetes; order Eurotiales; family Elaphomycetaceae; genus Elaphomyces; species Elaphomyces granulatus. The sequence goes on along the minus strand of NPHW01006267.1, from coordinate 13,317 downwards.
GGAGGACGGTCTGGTGAGGGTGATGGCTTGGTCTAGGTCCGCGAAGAGGCGGGTGGCAATATCACTATTCTCGGGCAAGAAAAGGCTGGACTCTCCATCATTACCATCATTATGTCCTCCACCTTCAGCGAGCATCCGGAGAGCTTGGGCCCTGTTGACGTGAGCCGACGGATAGGAAGGATTTTCTGTAATCACCGCATCGAGCTCGGCAATGACCCCCTCGATCGCCTCGCGCGAACTATCATGCTGGAGCTGGCGGATCGCGTAGACTTCGCGGGCTTTCAGCGCTTCAAGATTACCATCCGCAGGAATACATGGGAGGGGTGGGAGAGCGTGGTCGATCGTGACAGCAGAGGCGGGAGAGGACTCGGCGTCAAAGAGCGCCTGGAGCACTGCGGAATCATTGGAGCTCAACAATGGCTGGGCGGTGCTGACTGACACTATGGAGGACATGAAGGTCAGGCCGCTTGGGTTATATCTTTGTTCTTCGTTTCAAAGCTGTGATTCAATTGTTCATAATATATGCATGAGAGAGAAAGAAAGGGTCGTCACTGGCATGAATCACACAGAGTTTGCTGGAGAAAAAAGAGATTCACCAGTGGGTAACTTATATAAGACGAAATTCAGTCTCTTTTCCCACAGCAGTATTGTCGCGAAGGCAACTTCCACCGAAAGAGAACACTGCGGATCACCGAGATGGAGCGGTTATTAACGCTGCGCAGGGTGTTTTGGTGTGGGGCTAGCTTAAAATTCGCCGCGGATACCCGAAAGAAAAGTGGAGTGATGACGCAGTGTGTGGATCTTAATTTAGCTGGAGGCTAACGCTAGGTCGTTCTAGTTTGGCGCTATGATATGATATGATCCTGCATCTTTCCCCATCTTCCCAATCTTGCTCAACATCGGTCGCAAGCTCCAGTTGCAGTAGATTGCCATCTTCCGGACAACTAACATTATATCGAAGTGCTAGATCAACACAAGCCGAGTTTTCTCCATGGCTTCTTCTTGGCTACAGATCCCAAAGGAGTCCCCATTCTCCCTAGCTAATATTCCCTTCGGTATAATCTCCACAAAGACAATTGCAACGCCTGTCCCGGCCGTCGCGATTGGTGACTATGCGCTCAACCTTGCGACATTTGCCTCGTCTGACGGATTTGCCCTGCTGCCAGCCATTCAATCGCATCTCAATGTCTTCTACCAGCGAACACTGAATGCCTTTGCGGCTCTAGGTCGTCCTGTGCACCGCCAAGTCCGAGAATATCTTCAGGTCATCTTGAAAGCGGACACGCCCTATCCTCATATCCTGAAGGACAATGCGACCTTACGAAAGCAGGCCCTCGTGGCAATGGCAGAGGTAACCAGCCATCTGCCCATGCACATTGGAGACTATACAGACTTTTATGCCGGTTTAAACCACGCTTACAATGTTGGGGTGTTATTTCGGGGGAAGGAGAATGCTTTGCAGCCCAATTATAGGCACATGCCGGTTGGTTATCACGGACGTGCCTCGTCTGTTGTACCTTCTGGGACTGCTATTCGTCGTCCAAGTGGTCAGATAGTAGTCGATCCCGCGGCGGATCCTAAATTACCTACATTCTCCGCATGCAAACGCCTCGATGTTGAGATTGAGCTAGCAGCTTTCGTTGGAGTAGGTAGCAATCTGGGAGAGCCTATTCCTATCGGCGAGGCGGAAGACCATCTATTTGGGGTGGTGTTGATGAATGACTGGTCAGCCCGTGATATTCAGGCTTGGGAATATATCCCCTTAGGCCCATTTAACGGCAAGAACTTTGCCACCACAGTCACTCCATGGGTAATTTTAATGGATGCTTTGGAGACGTTCCGTACCCCGGGTCTGGAACCAGCAAACCGGGAGTCTCTGCTGCCATATCTTCGGGAGGAGAGGCTTAACAATTGCTTTGATATTCATCTCGAGTTTGAATTGAAGAACTCGGGAGGAAGGCCGACGATTGTTTCTAAGACTAATTCCAGCAATTTATTATTCTCCTTCCCGCAAATGCTTGCACACCACACCATCACTGGCTGCAACGTGAATCCAGGCGACCTGCTTGGAAGCGGGACGATTTCGGGAAATGTCCCAGGAACAGAAGGTAGTCTCCTAGAACAAACCAATGGCGGTAAGAGACCGATAAGGCTTGCGGATGGCACTGAGCGGCTGTTCCTAGAAGATGGAGATGAGGTGGTGCTTCGGGGGATGTGTGGTAAGGAAGGCGGCTATGTTGGGTTTGGAGACTGCGTCGGGGTGATCTTGCCAGCCATCCATATGGGATAGCCCTTAACCTCTCTTCAACACAGATACTTAATTAATGGCCCCTCAAAAATTACGCGTCGCAGTACAATATACTTCTTAATCGCCGAATTCAGACCTGTTGCCCAAGCTGTCACAAGAACGGATGCGACACAATGGCTGTGGACCCTAGAATGCCTGGTCGCCCTCAATTTCAATTCAACCTGGGACCTACAATTGTGGCTACGCGATCTTAACATATAGCTTCCACTAATGATCTGGGGCACGAAGCCGCTGAGACATCTCCGCCCTAATCCCGATGCCACGAGCGTGAATTCCAGTGGGCAAGAAACGGAAATCTGCCAATCAAGAGTGGAAAATGATGCTGATTGAACAAATCCACTCAATTGGAAAGCTCTAACGAAAAACTGGCCAATGACAACTTAACTCAGTAGAGAGACATGGTGGAACAAGAATCTGCCGCGGGTATTATTGTCTGATCGGTGAGACCCTTCATAACTATCAACAGCGCTGCAGTCCGTTGCTTCAATCGAAAACCTATTTGCAACTTCGAGACCCATTTTTAATATCAAAGAGGGGTTCAAAGGGATTTTTCTAAAATGACGATGTATTGAAATATCTGGAATTGAAGGAGATGACACATGCTAACGTTATCAGGTTCTTACTTGCTCGCAGCTCGGCTTCGCCTTGGTTCCTTCGCGGACGACGAGCAAATCTACCCGCACCACATTTGAGAAGCTGCCAACAGGGTCCGAAGCCTATGACGAAGCGTACGAGGGTTCTACCATACCGGTGAAGTCCATCTGGTCGATGAAGGAAAAGGTACTTGCCTACTGTATGATAAATATAAGCATTGAGTAGACTGTTGGAATACAGGGAAATGTATAGTAGGTTGGCAGTCCATCGTACTAATGCTTGCATGGATTACGGTCGCTGGATACTATCTTCATACCAAGCTAGCGATCCTACATATTACATAAGATTAATATCCGTGATGGTTGATCTATCTATCTTAGTTGAACGCTTTCTAGCCTTATACTTGTTAGTCCTTAACGGCAACCTCGGAAGCGCGAAGAGTGTGAAGGTTGGCTTATTAATAATCTACGTAATTAATTACTCATTTATATTCGATAATTTGCTTATATACCTAGCGGTGGAGGCAATTTGAACCGCAATTTAATCCTTGGTTGCGTTACAATTTCCGAACTACATAGAAAGGACCCTTAATCTCCAGGGGATTAGGTAGCAGGATCAGTGCATCTATCTATCTATGTATGTAGTATGGGTATTCATTTATAACATGAATCATACAGTGCTCTGCCGCATCGTCCTGCATCATGCAATACTGAAGAAAAGTGACACCCTTACTATCTCTCATGATGATCTGCCGCAAAGGAAGGAAGGTCGCAAGGATCTACAATCCATTGCGAGGTCCAATCCCATTTTTCCATTGGTTACGCAGGGAGTTTGAAAGCCATGGTTCCTATCATAGCTAGGTAGTAATCTGTGATATTCAGGAACGAGGTGGGTTGCTCCTACCTGTCGGTCCAACTCTCAAATAATTTCACACACTCACGCCTGCAGCTGTTGAGATCCTATCGTTCCTTTTGCTTCTTGCCTCCCTCTTTTCTCCTCCTCGCTTGTTTTACTTTGGCGCTGTTGGAACATGGCTGGTATCTACGTTTTCACCTTGCTGCTTTTTTGCAGTCGTTCCTTCACCTTTACAGCAACAAGCAGCGCGTACGACGTGTTCCAATATATTGATCCCCTAATTGGCAGTGCAAACGGAGGTATGATACCATCAATTAACTAGCTTGTCATATTAGTCCAGTGCTGAGTGTGAACTTCACATGGCTAACTATTTCTAGGAAATGTCTTTGCAGGCGCATCGCTTCCGTACGGTATGGCCAAGGCCGTGGCTGACACTGATTCAGACAGTAACCAAGGTGGCTTCGCGCTCGATGGCAGCAACATCACTGGTTTCTCCTGTATGCACGATTCAGGCACCGGAGGCCTACCCTCACTGGGTAACTTCGCCCTATTTCCCTGGAAAGGTTGCGAAGACGATGACATCAACGGCTGCATGTATTCAAAACGGAATAGGAAGACGGGCTATGTCAACTCGTCCGTCAATGCCAGCCCGGGTTACTTTAGCCTTACAATGAACTCGAATATCGATGTCGATATGACCGTGGCTCAGCATACCTCTCTTTTCCGCTTTCGTTTCCCAACGACCGGCCACAATGTCACCGGCCAACAGTCCAGCCCCTTGATTCTCTTGGATTTAACGGACCTCTCGGATTCAAGACAAGACAATGCAACGGTGACGGTTGATTCATCATCAGGACGAATGACAGGCAGTGGACGCTTCTTGCCCAGCTTTGGAAGTGGTAGCTACTCCATCTACTTCTGTGCAGACTTTGAGAGCTCGTCAAGGCTGCGCGATAGCGGAATCTATGTGGATTCTCGGGCCAGCTCTGACGTGAAGAATCTTAAGATATCAAGGAGTATCAATGGCTATCCATTACCGGTCAGCATTGACCTGTCTGCCTCCGAGGGACCTCTATCTTTTCTAATCTTTCCGTGCAGGGTGGTGCCTTCGTTCGATTCTATCCTCCGCCGGACAATACTATTTTGGCTCGAATTGGCATCAGTTTCGTCAACAGTGCCCAGGCATGTGCAAATGCCGAATCGGAAATTCCAACGTTCAACTTCGAATCCACTTATTCAACAGCCATCAATATTTGGAAAGAGAAACTCAGTCCAATCAGAGTGTCCAGAGAAGGAGTAAATTCTTCCTTATTGACGATATTATACAGTGGAGTGTATAGGACAATGATCAGTCCTCAAGACTATACTGGTGAAAACCCTCTATGGGCTAGTGCGGAGCCATATTTTGATTCTTTTTATTGGTGTGATTACTGATGTCCACCTTCTTTCATGCACAGCTAATGTTGGACAGTATCTGGGACCTGTTCCGATCCCAACTTCCGTTCTTAACGTTAGTCGACCCATTCTCGGTCACCAAAATGATTCGGTCTCTCATAGACACGCAGCAACACCTGGGTTGGCTTCCGGAATGCCGAATGTCACTTTGCAAAGGTGAGGCTGGTGTCGAGGAGGAAATTCTGTCATCTAAGATCTTTCATATCGACTATAGGATACACCCAAGGTGGCTCTAATGCTGACAACGTGCTCGCCGACGCCTTTGTCAAGGGTTTATATGAAGGGATTGACTGGGAAGTAGGTTACGCAGCCGTCCAGAAAGATGCGGAGGTAGAGCCGTACGACTGGTCAAACGAGGGCCGTGGCGGGCTGCTCAGTTGGAAGATGCTGAAGTACATCCCTGTGCAAGACTTTGACTACTGGGGCTTCGGTACGATGACGAGGAGCATCTCTCGGACTCTCGAATACAGCTACAACGACTTTGCTATCTCGCAGATCGCTCGCGGGCTGAACAAAATTGGTGATGCTGAGAAGTACGAGATCTCCTCGGGATACTGGCAGAATCTGTTTAGAAAGGACCAAGCATCCTACATTAACGGAACGAATACTGGATTTGCAGGGTTTTTCCAGCCAAGGTATTTGAATCAAACTTGGGGTTATCAGGTAGGAGACCGCACTCGGGGATTACACCATTACCCCTCTGTTATGTGAAGCAAAAGGCTCAAGCGAGATGTAGGATCCGATTACGTGCTCACCCCTTGATACAAGCGGGCGTGACTGTTCCTTGCAGAATGACGGGGCTGAGACATTTGAGTCCAGCATCTGGGAGTACCAATTGTAGGGTTTGATTTTTCCTTTTAATGACCTTCCATCCCGCAATACCGCATGGATTTCTCGTTTGGCACTTCTTGGTCCGCACTTGCTGGCTCATGAGGATGTTCCTAGGTTGATATTCTAATAATCGGTCACTTAGCTTTGTCCCCCACGATATGGCCACTCTAATTACTCTCATGGGCGGACCATCCGAGTTCGTTCGCCGCTTGGACTATCTCCATGACCATGGCCTGGTTGATATCGGCAACGAGCCCTCATTTTTGACCGTCTTCCAATACCATTATGCCGCCCGTCCAGCGAAATCCGCTCAGCGTGCGCACTATTATATTCCGTCATATTTCCAATCCACCCCTTCAGGGTTACCGGGCAATGATGACTCGGGGGCCATGGGGTCTTTCGTCGCCATGTCTATGATGGGCCTTTTCCCTAATGCTGGCCAGAACGTGTATCTCATCACGCCACCATTCTTCGCCAGCGTGAGCATTACATCTCCTATTTCCAATCGCACCGCCACAGTCCGTGTGGAGAACTTTGATCCGTCGTATAGGGATTTATACATTCAGTCAGCAACGCTGGACGGAAAACTCTATACGAAGAATTGGGTTAGCCATGACTTCTTCGTCCAGGGCCAGGAACTCATCCTTGTTTTGGGCCAAAATGAGAGTCAATGGGGGACCAATAAGGCGGATTTACCACCTTCGGTGTCGACAAAGGGAGACGTGAGCAGTCTAGTAACCGAAAGAAGTAGCTTAGGCATGTCAGATATCGAAACTAGAGTTCGGAAGAGTTCGGAAGAAAGGGCTGGGGTATCATAGGCGGTTAAAGGTAGTTCTACCTCTAAGATGTCCATCATAAGACGTGGTTGGCGACAATGCCTTCGTTTTCCACCTGGTCTAAGGTTTCAGCCTTTGTGTATCATATATTATTATTTCCAGGTGTTCACTAGTAATTAATAATAATCTAAGAAGGAAAATGAATATTATTCTCCTTGTCTCCTAATAGGTAGATAAGGATGGGGTTTAAGTTTAAAAAGAAGCTAAAGACGGCAACCCTATTTTGATTGCCGACTGTGGCCCGTGCGGGTTATTTTGATTACTGTTTACATACCTCATGGCGGAAAACGACGGCTGTTGAACGAGGGCAGGACGCTTTCATGCTCCGAGTCACCTCATCATGGCCTCAATGCTGAATGCTTGAGCTACAGTTAATTACATTTCCAATAGATACAGGGATGAGCATATGTTTTCTTCACTTATTATTCCTGCCACAGGTGATTCACGATGAACATAACAAGACCACCCGGAGCTAGAGCCCCCGGCAATCGAGAGTTCCAGCGCTCTTACAAAGCATGCCTTTCTTGCCGACAGAAGAAGTCCAAGTGCGATTTAGGCAATGGTGCGAACGGTGTTCCCGTTGGTCCCCCGTGTACGAGGTGTCGAAGGGAGCAGAGACGATGCGAATTCAGTGACAAGAGATCATGGGTGAGGACGAAGAAAGGTGAATGGAAGCTCTTCAGGTTTCCCTGAACTATAAAAGGGGATCGTCCAGGCTGACGGAGATTTGTATCTTCAGCGAATCCATCGCCATTACGCAGGCGTAGTGGAACGAGTGAGATATCACCGTGTCAGTCGCCTGTTATTTCACGCCGCGAGCTGCCCGCTGGGAAAGAGACGAATCCCGCGATAGGAACCCATGATCAAAATCCTGCCACCACCGGGCCCTCATATTGCGCAGTTCGAAATACCACGTCACTAGAGACTGGCTCCAGGTCTACTTTGCAATCAAGTCAGCCCGCGGGTCACACACGGAGGTCGTCCTCAAGTGCATTGGCGAGTCCGATGGTGCGCACGGTGGTTTCCAGTGGAAATGACGCGTTGAACCTCCTTTTCGAGGCGGCCGCCTATGGTCAACAAGACAATAGTTCCCAGAAAAACAATGGACAGGAAACCAACTTGCAGCAGCGTGGGACGCCGACCACACAGAGGTCTCGACCTACAAGATCAACAGGTGCGTTGGGAACCAGCCCGGCTGCACCGGCCCCGGTGGAAATATCCGACTCGACCGAAGAAGTCATACACATATGGGAAGCTTGTCGCTTCGTCAAAATGGGATGGTTCACTGCTCGAGAAGCCATTACCTTCGTGGATCTGTAAGGACTACTCCTTTCCACCCTCGAATCCTATTCGCGCTTTGACAGAAATCGAAGCGGTGCTGATAGAATATCGATTTTTAGTTTTTTCAAAAATATGTCTCCGTTATCGCCGATCTTAACCAATTTCTACTCGCAGCATCGTACTCATTTGTGGCTCGTTACACACGAGCCGGTTCTCTTCTGCACGATACTGATGATATCTTCCCGCTATCATGTCCTACCTGGAGGAGGTGGCGCCTCGAGAAGCTTTTTCATCCATCATAGGCTATGGCAGCACTGCCAAAGTCTTATCATGCGGGTAATCCTTGGCCAGGAAAAATCAGCCAAATGTAAAACTCGAACGGTTGGTACCATTGAAGCCTTGTTACTGATGTCTGAATGGCATCCACGTTCTCTTCATTTCCCACCGGAGAACGATGGTTGGGACTCGGATTTGGTGACTAGTACCTCCTCCATTGGAGAGAGGGCTATTGCGGACACGGTTTCGTCGTCGTCCAATCGTTGGCTTGAGGACGTTGTCGAACCTGCAAGGAGATCTGATAGGATGTCATGGATGCTGCTCGGGTCTGCTCTGACCCTAGCCCACGAATTGGGAATCTTCGACACCGAGGATCGGAATAATGGTGACACGCCAGACACCGAAAGTGGAATATTGGCCGAATACAATCAACTACGTCGGCAGCGCATCCAGAGACTGCTCTATGTTTATATCAGCCAGCTTGCCTCACGAATAGGCTGCATGTCCCTTATGCCACAAAGTCTCAACCATGCCATTGCCGGTGGGCTTCGGACGCCAACCTCTGATTCTTCAGGGGATGGATGGTCAACGTTCATGGAATCATGGATGGATTTAACCAAGCTTGCGAAATCTGTGAATGACATGTTCATCCCTTCAGCGTCGTTTGCCAAGCAACAACTTCATAGTGGTCGCTACATTGGGCTACTCGACCATTTCCGTCCATTGTTGAAACAATGGAGAGAGAAGCATCTTGAATCTCGAGGTATGTTTGTCAAACTTCAAACCGTTTATCCACTATCGTTTTCCAAATTGGGCTGGCAAGGGGCTCTCTGACAAAATCCACATATAGCTCTTGGCAAAGCCTTTTATAACATTCTCTTTATCGAGTATCACTACGTCCGAGCGTATACCCATTCGTTTGGTATGCAAGCGGTTGTCGAACGGGCACTTGCAGACGTAGGACCGGATAATGCGGTGGAAGACTTGCGGCCCGCGACTATTGACCCAATTGACTATGAGTTCATCCAGGAAGTGATTCATGGCTGTTGTCAAATTCTTGAAAAGATCACGGAGCTGGCCGAAACAGACACTCTACGGTTTTCCCCAGTGAGGATCTTCTTCCGTGCGACTAGCTCCTCTATTTTCCTCTTGAAGGCTCTAAGCTTGGGAGTTCGCCATGCTAAATTGCAGGAGTCTCTCGACGTCCTTGACAGAAGCATCCAGGCGATGAGGTCAAATATTCTGGATGACGTACACTTAGCCTCCCGCTACGCCACACTCCTGGAGGTGCAGGTTTCACGCATACGGTGCAACTTTGCCGCCTGTGCAAAGTCCTCAGGCATGAGCAACGGTACGACGAGGCCATCGTCAACGGCACCCCAGCTCCCGTCAAGGAATAATGATCTGCTGGGCAAGCAAAACAATACCGGCTTGCAAGAGTTGTCTGAAGTGAGCTTTTCTCCCTCTCTCGGAACCTCTGCGGCGGATGACTGGCTCTCTCTGCCGCTCGACCCGTCGATGGCGCCCTTTGGCACCAATGGCAGACAGTTCTCAGGCGTAGAAGATGGAACTCTAGACTTCATCTGGAACTTGCCTCTTTGAAAGTGCCCTATGATTCCAGCCAGCTTGCGTATATATATATCTTATCATTTTCTTGGAAGTTGATGGAAGATGATGGAAGTTGGCCCAGACCACACTCCATTTCCCGCCAAAATATATACAACGCATTCACTTCTCTTGGGTCTGTAAACCTAGAGGTCTTGGAATGGGTTTCTCCTGATAAGGATCTTCGATTTACCGTCTTTTGGTGAAAGCCTTTTTATTATTCCTGGACGTTCGCAGTTCCATGCGGCCAGAGGTTTATTATATGTTCTGGACAGTGGAACTCGGATTGGTTATTATTATTGATGTATTTGCGTTAAGCTGTGCCTATGATCTGATAGGAGACTAACCTGAAAATATAGCAGCTATTGTACTGCATATTGATGATATAGTTGGTATACGCCAGAAATGATAAGATGATTTATTCAAATTATTATTATTTATATAGCCTTCCTTGCGAAATCTATATCATCTACATACATAGGTAACAGCGAAGGAGTCAACTCTTTCATCTTTCAAACTTAATATGTATCTGACTGTAGGGGCCCCAAGTTCCAACTCACGAAACGCGCCCCAGATTGGTATCTACCTAATACTACTATGATACATACCCTACACAGGTAGGTCTTCTACGAAGGCACCAGTCCGCTTCAGCCTCCGATTTCTATGATGGCCTTTAGCTACCCCGTGAACACTTCGAAATTCGAATCTGTGAATCCGAACAGCAGATTACCAAGGAAGGGACCAGCTTTTGGCCTCCGGTTCGGAATCCCTTTATATTATGTGTGATTAATAATTTTATTCGCCTTTGGCCTCAGCTATCATATATGGGTTATTTTATGATATTCGCCCTGTTCTGATTCCCTTTGCATTACTATCTCCAAATACATACTGTGCGACAGCCTGGACTGCAACATCTGGTACCAATGTGCCAATGTGCCTGCATTGACTTGATCGCGAATCCTTACGCACTCAGCTGCTACAGCTTGGTTGGACCTGTTATCCACCATGGATGATAATGATGGTAGCAAGGTAAAACTTATTTGGACGTGGTTTGAAACTCTCCCGAGCTAGCAGAGAATCAAAAAGAACGTCGGGCTCTGGGAGAGCACCTGGCTGAATTATCCTAGGTTCTATGCTCCGAGCATACGATCAGCCTGAGGCTCCGATATGAGGCCACAGAATGTTCTAATAGCGCTCAAATCAATGACTTTCCTAAAATGTATATATATATGGGAACTTACATTGTTGGACCCGTCCGGCGTCCGCTGCTGCCCTCCTGATGGCTTGGTCTGTGACCTTGATATACAAGCCGTCGAGCTCTTGCTGATCATCGCCTAAATCTGACGGCATATCATTGACATCAGTTTTCAGCCGTCCGTCGGTGTTGAAGCCTGAGGGTACCACCAAGCGCTGTTGTCTAGCGTAATAAACTGCTCCAATCTCCCATTGGGCGTGTCGAAGCGCGGCCCAGTATTTGATAGTCGACCTCGTATTGCCCGGTCAATAGGATGTCGTACCGGGTTGTAATCTTGTAGCTCGTACTTCTCTAGCAAGCTAGAATCGTATGGTTGCTATAACATGCGCCAAGGCACCATATTGGGTTGCTCTCCATTTGTAATCTCCCGGCGCGGTAGGACATTGGGTGATGGATACTACGCCATCATTCGGGTTTGTATAATTCTGGCGAATTCCGTGGAAATGAATAGATGTTCCATTCGTTGAACTGGCCAAGAAAATTCCCTGCGTTCAATATAGTGTTTGCAGGTCTTCAATTGTAAAGTCACAATTCTCTCCAGCATACCTTTCGAATGACATCAAAAGTATTCGATGTGATTTGAGTGTGTTCGAGAAGGTGTGGGGGTAGGTGTGTTTCCGCCGCTTTGTCGATCTTGACGTTGAATATTTCTATACCATATATTTCCCAAGTAGAATGCTGGTAGCTGGTGGGCTATCGTCTTCAGGTTGATATTCGCGTCGATAAGGATGCCGACATCATTTGTTTCCCTCGTGTGCCCCAGTTACCGCTATTCCAACTAAAATAAACGGGAAAGGGGCATGCTCCTGTAGTGCTGCCACGACACCCAAAATTAAATGTCTTGTCATAAACTATGGCGAAAGGGAAACAAATGATGTCGGGATCCCCATCGACGTGAATATCAACCTAACGGTAATAGTTACCAGTATCCTAGTTATCTCGGGAAATATATGGTATAGAACAGGGATAATATTCGATATTAAGATAGACATCTTGAGTAGCGGAACATATCCGATAACTCCACCTTTCTCGAACTCCATTGTGAACTCAATCACATCGAATACTTTTGGTGTCATTCTTGTGACAACACAATGGAGGGCCTGCGAGAAAATCCCCTCGTGCCTGCCGCTCCTCCAATTATAAGATAAACGGGAAAGGCGAAATGCTGTCACGATACCCAGAATCAAATGTCTTGTCATGCACTAAGGCAGAAGGGAATTTTCTCACAGGCCCAGATTGTGCACCCTTTGAATGACACCAAAAGGATTCGATGTGATTGCGTTCGCAATGAAGTTCGAGAAAGCTATGGAGGTAGAGGGTTAGGTACGTTTCCGTTACTAGATCTGTCAAGGGGTCGATCTTGACATCGAATATTCTCCCCGTTCTAGTTATACCATATATTTCCTGAAATTGCTAGGATGCTGGTAGGGCTATTGTCGTTAGGTTGATATTCTCGTCAATGAGGATGTCGACATCATTTATTTCCCTCGTGCTCCCCAGCCAGACAGCTGCCATTCACCCAACTAAGATAAGCGGAATGTATGATAGAACACGGCTTGGTGCGTGCAAGATACTTTCTCGTCGATTCTCCCAGGCTTGGCTTTCCGCTCAAAACATCTTCACAAAAAGATCGCATATCAGAGTAATGTTTCTTCGTGTGGAAATCGGACGAGCTTGTATTATGCCACTTAAACCTATGCATCCGTCATTAACTTGATTAGTTGAATTATTCCAGGATAAGTGAATTTAAATGTACTATGCGTACTTACCTTTTTGCGAAGTCTCTGATCTCTCCTTCATTCTCATGCAAGCTCAGCCTTGCCTTATTATATACTTAGCCTTTAACTCATTTTAGCAGCTTCTTCGTGTGTGTATTGTCTCAGTCTGGGGCTGAGATGATCTTATCTTCAACTTGCCAAGCCCAAGGCGGCCGAACGTTTTGCCGAAAGCTCCTACTAAACGCCGAGCAAGCGCTATCGGCGCCACCATCTTTAACTCAGGTAGGAGTGTGCCATGAGTAA
>NPHW01006263.1:0-12424 GCA_002240705.1 Elaphomyces granulatus | reverse complement strand
AAATTGATGAAAAGAGGAAGCATAAGCACTCATTCTCCATCCATTATTAGCATGCTACTTATGTAGGAATCACATCTTTAAGTCTCTATTCCTAGACAAAATACTTCCCCGTCCATATTATCAAGATATGTAACAGACTACAGTATACATATATGTCTGTTCAATTGATTTTATTTCTTGTTTTAAAGGCGCAGCCTGAGGCAGTTACCTATTATTAGGTCATGATGTAGTATACATACATACATAATAATATTAGAGGTAAAACGGTACCTTGAACGGGGGCACTTTCCGAACTATGGTAGGACCACGAGCGATATTGTATAAGATTGGTATGATAGTAACATCTATGATATGATGATATGATACATGTAGCCTGTAGGTGGATACCTGACAAAAAAAGAACATGGGATGAAACGAAGGACACCTTACCGAAACGAGGGACGCTATGAAACAAATGGGTTCAAATTCAAATTCAAATAATGCCGTCCAGCTTAAATCAAACCAACAACCAACAACCAACAACCAATGATGTAGGGACACTGACTAACAGCCTCAGGTGGCACCTTCACAGCCTTGTTACCTCAGAACAGAACAGGCCAACTTTGTTTCTTTCCTCTTCTCCTTCCCAGCAGCCTATTCTTCTGTTCAGTTTTACCATTTGCTTTTATTTTATTTTTCTTCTTCTTCATTGTTCACCCCCTGGTTGCTCTATCTCGAGGCTAGAACAAGATTTCAACTTGTGTTTTTCTTTTTGTGTTGTTCAAAGTCCTTTCCATTGAACGCTGACACTAGCTGTTCTTGGAAATGATGCATCTTACACCGATTTAATTAATTATCTTGAGACACGAAAAACCCAAAATCGTTTTCTTTTCTTGCAAGCTAGCCGGGTCAGTCATTCGATCGCAGCGAGCAACGTCTTCATTTTTCGATACCATTATCTTTCGGGGCGTAAAGCCCATCATTTGGGCCTCGGGTTTTCAGAATGGCAGCAGGCAACCCAGGCCTCACTACGGGAGTAGAGCAGAATGCCGACGTACGGCGTAGGAACGTTCCTGGTGCCAGAAAGTCCAATGGAAGCGTTGCTGCATCAGCAGTTTCCGATGATAAGAAAAATCGTTCCTCCAAGGTCTGCATGTCCCATTGAATCCGACAGCACCTCCCGTTAAGAAAGCGAGTTGAGAGACAGACGACAGACATGATGAAGTGGCGCAATGGGACTAGAAATGCTAACTGGTTTTCAGTCGCAGTTACAGTCATTTCTCGCTATTCTTGATGAATGGGAATTCGTCATCGCACCTTTGATCTTTACAGCCTTATCGGTTTTCACTCGGATGTATCGTATCGGTCTTTCCGACATTGTCACATGGGACGAGGCCCAGTAAGGCTCCAATCCCTCTGCTCTCTAGGGGTTCCCTCTATTTCTTTGTTTATTTCGGTATCTAATCGGAATTGTGCCCAGCTTCGGTAAATTTGGCTCCCACTATATTAAGCGTGAATTCTACTTCGACGTCCATCCACCCTTGGGGAAGATGCTAGTCGGCTTGTCTGGATATCTGGCGGGCTATAATGGATCCTTTGAGTTTAAATCGGGAGAAAAATATCCGGAAGACGTCAACTACACATTTATGCGTCTTTTCAACTCCGTCTTTGGCGTGGTATGCATCCCTCTCGCCTATTACACCGCCCGCGAACTCAATTTCCGCAGACCAACTGTCTGGTTGATCAGTTTAATGGTCCTCTTCGAGAACTCCTACGCGACAATTTCTAGGTTCATCCTGCTCGATTCCATGTTGCTCTGTTTTACCTTTACGACAACTTTTTGCTGGGCCAAATTCCATCGGTTACAGAAGGAGAGCTTCTCCCCCAATTGGTTTATCTGGCTCTTCCTTACTGGCCTTAGCATCGGTTGTGTTTGCAGTGTAAAAATGGTCGGTCTATTTTGTACTGCCCTGGTGGGCCTCTACACCATCGAAGATCTTTGGAATAAGTTCGGCGATTTGAAGATGCCGAAGGTAAGTATTCAAATACGCCTCCGGGTTGTCTAAACAATGTCTAATTGGTGTTAAGGTTGTTCTTGCTCAGCATCTGGCAGCGCGGGTCGTCTGCTTAATTATTGTCCCAATTCTGGTTTACATGTTTTCGTTCTACATCCACTTTTTGATCCTTGAAAATAGCGGTCCTGGTGATGCGCAGATGAGTTCTTTATTCCAAGCAAACCTAAGAGGCACCGAAGTTGGCAGGGATAGTCCACTTGAAATTGCTCTGGGATCAAAGGTTACACTGAAGAACATGGGCTATGGAGGTGGCCTCCTCCATTCGCATGTCCAGACATATCCTGAAGGCTCAGGGCAACAACAAGTAACCTGTTATCATCATAAGGATGCCAATAATGACTGGTTCATCTATCCCAACCGTGAACAGCCCGATTTTTCACCTATTGACCCTATTGACCCCTTGAAGTTTGTTGGTCATGGTGACACTATCCGGTTGATCCATGCACAAACTGGACGAAACCTACATTCTCATCACGTTTCCGCACCAGTCACCAAATCTGACAACGAAGTATCTTGCTATGGCAATACGACCGTTGGAGACGATAAGGATCATTGGACTATCGAAGTTGTCAGTGATGTTGCGTCGAAAGATCGGTCGAAGATTCGGACACTCACAACGGCTTTCCGCCTCCGTCACACTTCGCTAGGCTGCTATCTCCGGGCTGCAAATGTGGTGCTTCCCCAGTGGGGATTCAAGCAGACGGAAACAAGCTGTGTCAAGGATAACAGGCCCGGAGATGTTCATGCTCACTGGAACGTGGAATCTCATGCCAATGAACGACGTAAGAAGCGAGTGTCCAACCCCGAGTAAACGTGCTAACTGACAAACCCTTTTTCATAGTACCACCAGGAAACCCAGGCTCTTACAAGTCCCCCTTTATCAAAGATTTCATTCATCTTAATGTTGCAATGATGACTTCCAACAACGCACTCGTTCCAGACCCGGACAAACAAGATGATCTTGCATCGCAATTCTGGCAGTGGCCAATACTGCATGTTGGTCTACGTATGTGCTCCTGGGATGACAGTGTCGTTAAATACCTGCTCCTAGGAAACCCTATAGTCTACTGGGGGAGCACTGCAAGCCTGGTCATTTTTGGGTTGCTGATTTCATGGTATTTGATTCGCTGGCAAAGAGGCTATCGCGACCTAAACCAAGCGGACATTGACCATATTCATTACTCTGGCTTATACCCTCTTTTGGGGTGGGTGCTGCATTACCTTCCATTTATCATCATGGCCCGTGTGACGTATGTTCATCACTACTATCCGGCACTTTACTATGCTATATTAACAGCTGGCTTTTGTCTGGATTGGTTAACGAGGGCAATGGATTCAAAGCCCCGGTGGGCCCTGTACAGCATTCTATATGGAGTCGTCATTGGATTGTTTGTGCTTTTCCGGGCAATTGTTTTCGGCATGGAAGGTTCCAACCAACAATGGGCACATCTGAATTGGTTGAGAAACTGGAGAATAGTCTAGCGGGACTCTCGATCTATGATCCCCCTCACATCTCACCACTTCCGTTTCACGAGGATGCCACTAAATTGAGCAATATTAACGATAACAAGATTAAGCACCAAAAAACTAATCAACATCAACGGCTGGAGGTTTCGTCTATGATTTTGATCATTGGTATATCATTCGTATATATGTCGGGACAGCATAATATCTCACAACTCAGCTCTTTCTGTTTGCTCAAGTGATGATATATAACTCGCGCAAGTGCTGAGGATATCTAGGCTATCTTACAAACTCAGGAGCGTGCGGAATGTATGCATTCTGTGAAATACGACGTGGAGGATGTGAACGTGTAGTGCCCTCGAGCCGCTTTCTTTCGGATATATGTATCATATGCATGTTTGTATGTACAATTGAATTTCGCCTGTTATCGGAACCTAACGCCGGGTATCGATGTAAATGGTATCAAGTCGTGTGGCAAATCTATCCATAAAAGGATTCTCGGCTTCCTAGTCCCAACTCTTGGTCTTGTGTCGAGGCTGCAATTAACGGCACTCTTCTCCTTAGCAACAGTTACTTCTCCAGCCTTTCCCACCTCCTCCCATGGCATCATTTAGGCCCAAGGTGATTGTTCTCGGCATTCCTGCATTGGATCCACCGGTGGCGCCAAATCCCTTGACACCGCTTCTGCGGTCGTTGAGATCATATTTACCTGAGTCGATGTTGCGGTATATTCTCTCTGCGACTTCGAGGAATGCTCGCTCAACACCCTCGCCAGATCTCGCACTCGTTTCGACGTAACGTACGACATTATTTGACCGACACCATTCCTCCGCCTCCTGCCTAGTAACCCTTCTCTGATTTTCGTCGGGGATATCGCCCTCGTCCAGTCTCCCAGCGGCCAAATCGCTTTTGTTGCCGACTAAGATAACGACGATGCCGTCCTCGGCGATTTGTCGTAGATCCTGCAGCCACTGCGTCGCCGAAGCGAAGGTGCTCGGACGTGTGATATCGAACACTAGCAATGCCCCTGAGGCACCACGGAAGTAGGAGCGGGTGATGGATTTGTAGGTTTCCTGACCGGCCGTATCCCAAAGAGAGAGCTTCATCCGTTTCTGGACTAGTGGACCCTGAGATTTGCGTGGGACATCAGGAAGACCAGATGGAGCCTGTCCTTTGATAGCATCTCCATTTCGAGATCCTGACGACGTGGCATCAGCGAAGGTAGAGGCGCTCGGCGACACTGGCTGACTGTCTAGGTCAATCCCCGAAGTTCTAGAAGCAGGAGGCCCGACTGGGACGATGCGCGACCCGAACTCGACACCGATGGTGACATCGTGTGTTGGAGAGAAGCGGCCTTCGCAAAGACGGATGGTAAGCTAAGAAGTAGGAAACGTTAGGACGTAGAAAAAAAAAAAAAAAAAACATCATATATTTCCTCCTCTATGTAGTTAAGCTGCAAGAATAACTCACGCTGGACTTGCCGGTGCCCGAGTCACCGATACAGACAAGCTTTGCAATGTAGTCCCATGGCTGAGACATGAAGACCTGAGATGTCCAACTCCCAGCGAGGTGAAGGAAAGTAAATAAGAAGCGCGACGGATGATCAGCGCATATTCCGAATAGGAAATGTTCGAGGGAGAGCTACGTAGCTGTTAGAATATATTAAAGATAGGTAAGGTAGTTAGCGGGTTTCAAACGATGTCACAGAACGGATTAGAGTATTATTTAAGTACCTATTATAGAGTATATGATAGATGCAGCTGGGGCGATGGCAAGTGCTTATATATTTTTTCTTCTTTCTTATATAAAATAAAATAAAAGAATGTCAGGCATACATGTATGACTAAAGTAGTTATGTATTTATGTAGTTATGACAGCTGAGTCATCTATTGTCACCACATGACGGAACAATGCACATTATATAGTAGTATATCCGACTCTCTTGACCGACTTCAACCTATGATACCTTCCTGCTTTTCTTTATGTATCATACTGTTGTTTACTCATGTTAAAGGCCTCTCCTCCGATTATATTGTCAACAACTGAGGAGCAGGCTTCCTCTTGTAGAGTCTATTTCCATTATTTTTCTCAACTTATAGGGGCAGCAGTCTGTACCCTCAAAACAAATAACAAATTCGTGTTTCTAGCTGGTGCCTTCAAGGTTGCTGGTCGATTGGGTAACTTCTACTCCAACACGGGACGTGGGGTTTTTCTTTCTGGATTCCCTATAACTTGATCCCAAAGGGGATCATGTTTTCCGAATGTACGTTGACTTCTATTAGTAATTAATAATCATCTGATGATATACGATCTTTCGGTTGCTGAGTTCCCTTAGATGCTTCACGCTTCCTTGCCCAGTCCCAATCTCGGATAGCTTCTCGGCCTGAGGAGTCACATCGAAATACCCTTGATCGACAAAAAAAGCTGTACCAAAGCAGCTCTCGCTTTCCAGTTTCGCGTTCTTACCTACAACGAGCTGTCGGAAACCCCTATCAACCAGCCTCTTCACAGGTTTCCCATTTCCCTTTCGCATCTAGGACGTCAGCCCAGCCAGCTCCGCTTTTCTATAGTGCCACCGACGAATTTCGGGAAGAGGATGACGAACAAGAACACGAGCGGGAGATTGCCGATTTCTACGCCTTGCAGAGGTCACGCCGTCACTTTGGTAACAGTCATCTAGAAGAGTTGTCGGAAGATGATGCGGGAAGCTCCGAAGCATCTGGGGGCCAGCAGTCAGGTCATGGCCCGGTATTTGGAAGAGGCAAGGGTATTCGAAGCTCGTGGCGTGATGAAGGCGGCGCGAGTGTTCAGATCCGCAATTCGAAGATCGAAACCGTACCGGAACACGAGGAGGATGAACGAGAGGAGAATGGAAGTAACGATGGCAGCAAAGGGAAAAGCAGAATGGTCGACGTTGGTCTTGAGGATACTCTGAGGACAGATGTTGAAAACCTCGAACACGATAGTCCCCCCGACTTTGGGGATGAAGACCCCCCATCCATACAGCAGTTCCGACAACAACCACAACCCCGGAAAGACCACTTTCAGATGCAATCTTCTTCGTTCATGCCCCAGGAAACAGACAAGCAAACCCTCTTAGAACACCCCCGACCGCCCAGCTCATCAGGCTCATCGATCCCTCCCACCATGGCCAAAAATGCCTTCGAACCTCCGCTGCATGACATTTTCTGGGGGCAACTTTTCCTGATATCTCTAGCCGGAATGTTCGCGACCGCCTTTCTCGTCTACTTGCATACGTCGTTGCCTTCCGATGACAGATGGAGGTGGGGTGATACCATCTATATTACGATTCACAAGTCCTTTTTCCTCCTAGGCATCTACACGTTGGTCTCAATTATCGTGTCCCTGCTGTGGCTCGCCTTGCTCCGTTCATATGTGCGCCTTCTCGTATATAGCATGCTTGTAGCTGTCCCGGTGATCCTATATTCCTTTGCCCTCTACACCTTCATTTCAAGCTTTAGAGGGTCATGGCAGGGTGCAAGCACTCAAGATAAGGTAATGCGTTGGGGCTCCGCCGTCCCGTTTGTACTCGCTAGTTGTTGGGTCTACTCCATCATTCAAGGTCGTCATGCTACCCGCAAGGCCATCAGTATTTTGGAATTTGCTTGCCGGATCCTTGCCGCCAACCCGGCTCTACTCGCTCTTGGTCTTGTTACACTTTGTTCGATTGTGTCCTGGACGTGGTTGTGGATGCTTATGTTCACTCGAATATTTCTAGGTGGTCACCTTTATGAAGATTCCTTCATCATCGACATTAGCAGCTGGTGGCTTGGGGCGTATTTTGTCCTGGTTTACCTCTGGTCTCTTGGAGTTGTTTCCGGAATCCAGAGAGCCGTCACCGCTGCGACCGTGAGTCAATGGTATTTCCATCGTCTGGCAATTCCAGCTCCCACGTCTATACAGGTTGTGCAGGCCGCATTCACGCACGCAATTACTACACTTTTTGGCACCATATGCCTGTCATCGCTCCTGGTCCTGCTAATTAGACTCCCTTTAATCGTTTTGCCACGGCGGATCTCCTCCATTGTCACCTTATGCGCTTACTCTCTTATTCCAACTCCAATCGCCGCTCTCACCAACTCCCTAAGTTTGACATATGCAGCCATTCATTCTCAGCCTCTTGCAGGTTCAGCTCGTGGCCTTACCCAGATGTCTTTTCTATCCCCCGTATCAGCGGCTACTTCTCTTAATCCCCGATCTTTCTCTCAGCCACAAAGGAACTCCTCACTGCTTCCGTATCGAATCTCTAAGCTAATTCTGCATGCCACGCGTTTCATTATGTCGCTCGCTCTTGGATTTGGTGGATGGGTAACTACTGCGAGGAGTGTGACCATCCAGGACGGTAATAGTGCAATCCGCGGAAGTTTATATGCATACGTCGTCGGTTTGATTGCAGGCGTGATCGGTTGGAGCATCCTCGGAGCGATGGAGGGTGTTCTATCCTGCGTTGTGGATGCCGCGATTGTGTGCTGGGGCAGCGAAGTGGGCATTTCGAATAGGGAAGCCAGATACTGCCGTGAGGCTGGATGGTTGTTTGGCGAAGACCGGGATGGAGAACCCAATCGATGGAGCACTGTCTAGATTCAAGTATCTGACGTCTTAACGCATTTTCAGGGTATTCTGAGGCGAGTTCTATAGCTCACTGTTTGTGTTTTGTGAGTCGTATGTGATGAGACATAGACTTCATTTTCTGTAGCGTGATTGATTTCTTCCCAGTTTCAACATTTGGCATGATGCATGGACAAAAACGGATTTTTCATTATTTCAGCTTTCGAGGATACGTTGACCCCGGAAGCAAATATATATATATCAATGGTTGACTTTTAAGAGAAGAAGTGAAAACAACAGCGCTATAGAAGTTATAACATACATTTAAATATCTAGGAATACCATTTACGAAGCGTTGGACTTTGTGATTAATCTAAGGGTCAGACACAACAACCCGATTTTGTGCACGATATAACTGTAAAGAGGGACAAAAACACTATCTTACCAAGTTTAATAAGTTATTAAACATCTCGAGAGAGAGTTACGAGTTACATAGGTGGGAACTAACCACTGAATTTTTTCTAGGAAAAGAAAGAAAAGAAAAGAAAAACCAGAGGAAATCATCTATTGGTATTTTTTTTTCCTTTCTTATTTTAAAAATTCTTCCTCTTCAATCTTTCTTTAGCATATATAATCATTCATTATTGGGTCGCTCGCCATGGCAGAAAAGGAAAAAGTTCGCCCAGGAATGAAAAAAGACTTGATCTGGATTTGCGTAAAGAATCGGAGGAATAATAAGAAATGGAGGAGAGAAATATATATCATAGAGAGAGACCAGATCACTAGAAGGCAGAAAAAGGAAGAGATGCGTCTATCTATCTTGGCTTGACCAGCTATCATAGATAGTATCATAGTCGAAACAACAGCAATAATGATAATAATAGATGAAATGAGACTCTATCAGCTGTATCAGATTTCAAAGCATTCGTAGGGAGGGGAAAAAAAAAAAAAAAAACCAGGGAAAGCACAAACCCCAGGCAAATTCCTCATTCATTCGTTTGTAAATCATTAATTCTCCTATTCCATGCAAAGCAAAGCAAGGGAAAAAAAGAAAGAAAAAAAAAACTTACACTGCGTGGTTCACCTGTCGAACATGGACAGCGAGCCGTGGTATCATTAAAACACAAAAAAGGATCGATAAAAAATACAAGACAGATAAAAGAGAATGAAACCCGAATGAAAGCCCGTTTACCGCAATAATACTGAAGAAATGGGGACCGCGAAAACAAAATCAAGCTAAGTCAAATCGTCCCTCCCATTGGACGTCTTCTTTCTTGCACCATTCGCTTAAGATGCATAAACCAAAGCGCACGGCCTCTATTGGGGTGGTCATTCTCCCTAGAGGCAAGAAAAACTCATCCGGATATTCGCCGATCTTCTTCGGCTGCTGCCTTCCTCGCTCTGGGAAGTTTATTGAACGCTTCGACCATGTTATGGGGAACTCCTGTATGATGACATCCTCGGATAGCTCGCGGCTCCCTTCCAGCCAGAGGTGATTGGCTTCCTTATAATATTTTGGCAATCGCGACTTCAGATCAAGAAACTCCTTGCGATATTGCTTGCTCTCCTCCGATGTGACTGTGTTCCCATCGCTGCCTGGCGTAGGGACTGGGCTATGTTCACCTGGAAGAGAGCTTACAGCCAGGCGTTCGAGATCAATAGAGTGGATAGCATCATGAGAGACGGCACCAAGGAGGAGGCATAGGCCATGTAGATGCGGGTATGGGGCAGTGGTCATTTTCACTACCTTCCAATATGCCAATATCGAACGCCAAGTTGACGAGTCACCTATCTGACGAGCTAAAGCTTTGGACCTGTCATCGGCAATGAAAGCCAGGATGAAGCACAAAATAGCCTCAACTGCAGTTGCAGCTGCCAACTTTTCATCACCTGAAGTGATTTTCTCGCTGGTAGCTTTTGACCGGGTGTGGCGGTCTGCCGCATGTTTCAGCTCACGACCAAGCTTCGCATATTTCTGGAACTCCTCCTTCCACGCCCGTCGTTCGGTATCTTGAGACCGGTTTACTTGGCCGTTTGAAGATGGCGGGGGCGACATTCTTGCTGGCTTTTCCACGCTCCCTGGAGTACTTTTGTTGGCTACACCCAAAGGCGTTTTGACATCACGATCTCCCGATTCCGGCTGTCGCAAGGCGGCGGCTCCCCTAATATCCTTCTTAGGGGTAGACAACAAGGTCTTGCTGGTGACAGATTGTTGCTGTTGCTGTTGCTGTTGCTGTTGCTGTTGCTGTTGCTGTTGCTGCTGAGCAGAAAGAGATTTTAATGCTGCGAGAACAGGCGTTCGAGGTTTTTCTTTTTCAGGCAAAACCGAGCTCATCGCTCCTTTCGGACGTTTGTTGGAGGTCTCCTGTGCTTCATCGCTATCGACAGTTCGAGGCCTCTTCAAGGTCGACAGGCTTTCGTTGGAACCCGATTGATCTTCTTCCTTTTTAGCTGGTGGCGGCGGCACTGGTTCCTTTGCTAACCTCGGAAGCGCATTCCCGGAAGGCGATTTCCGTTTCATCTTCAGGAGTGCCTCCACAAGCTTTCGATTTGGTCTCCCATACTTGAGCCTAACCACCAAGCGCGGCCTGATGTTTGTAATCCCAAGCCCCAACCGTTCGCCCGCAGGTGATGCATTCGATTTCATCTCTGGCCCCAACGAATCCGATTGTGTTGGCTTCTCGGCGACCCGCACCGCTGGCTCTTTCCTTGCAGGTTCCCTCGAAGCTAAACTTGCCGTCTTGTTCGCCGCTTCAGTCTTTTTGAGATCAATGCCCTGATTGCTTGAACAAGAGGTCGAGGCCGAATGAAGTCTTTGTCGATTTGATCCTTTTGATTTACCCGTTTCGTCCTTCGACGTCATGGACATGGAAGAAGTATCACGTTTTTCGAAAAGGGATTTTGCCGGGGAATTATCTCCCAACCTTGCCAGCTCTTCCTCGATCTCGGGCGGCAGGGTAGGCGAAAGAAGCTCAGGGATTCTGGGGCTGATGGAACTTGGTGGAAGTGTTGGCGAAAGGAGAGCTGGGAGGACATTGTTTGTGCTGCTTGCGCGGGACGTCTCCTGTTGGGTGGACTTCAGGTTCGACAGACGAGGTCTCTTCGAAGGAGATCCATGGCGCGTTTTCTCTTGTGGCTTGCCAGGGTTTTCGGAGAGTTCAAGAGACGAACGCTTCTTCGAGGATACGCCGTTGGTCTTTGGAGAACTGGTTGCATGTGGATTCGGTTGTCGTTTGGAAGTGGTTCCATCCGCGGAGTTCGATTTCGAAATCCGTTGTTTCCCTTCGGCTGCCCGGGCATTGCGGACATTCCCGCCCTTCCCTTCCTCGCTGCTAGTGGCCACCGCCGGGGGACCACTTTTGGCCTTAGTATTGTAGTCGCTCAGCGTGATCTTCTTCTTGGTCGACGTGCTGAGCGGCGTGCTGGCAGCGCTCGTCACGCTGGCCGGTTTCGAATCGTCCTGCGCCATGATATTTCCGTGGTTGTCGGACCAGTCTCCAACAGCAACCAGCAAGGAATCTACGTCGTGGTGCATTAAAAAGGTCATATACTGAAGCTGCTGTTCTTCGGGGCTGAATGGGCCGTCCTTCCCCACTGCCCAATTGTTGACGAACCTGTTCCCAAGACGGAAGGGTACGTCCGTTGGAACAGTGAGGAGATACGGCGAGATGGGGAAGACCTCGTCCCTCAGACGTCTCAATCGCTTGTCAATTGACTCCAAGTCAGAAACACAGAGTCCCTTTGCAGGGGGGTTGGAATCTTCTATCTTCTTGTAGTTCAAGTTGTTCGCGGACATCGCAGTACTCCGAAATGAAGTACGATCCGCTCCGACGGAGCAACGCAGAGGGAGGAGAGAACAATGGGAGCGAGGATCGAGAAAGGAAAAGGCTCAATAGATGAGATGGGACTCAGGACCTGAGCATGTCGAGATCTCAGATTCGTTTCTTGCTGGCAAGCCGGTGTGATGAGAGCTCGATCAGCGCCTGCTGTCTTCCTCGAGCAGACCGCAAGCAATCCTTCACGTGGAGAAAACTGAAAGCAGAGAACATTAGGGATAGTTAAAGCAAAGGCGAGAAACAGGACCTTGTCCTCCAACTGACACTGGGTCAAAATGTGGACCACAGCAATGTAAACTTCGTAGACTTCGTTGGACGGGCGTAGATGACGTTGCGACATTCATCCACGGCAGGAGTGCTTAACCATGCCATCCGCAATGCTCGGATCCTGATCCTATACGATTCAACGGATAACTGCGGAGTGGGCTCAACGATCAGGAAACAATGCGATGCGCGCTTGTTTCGGAGAAGCTGGAGTGGGGAGGAAAGGGGGGGGGGAGG